>CAUYPK010004215.1:0-16482 GCA_963574355.1 Loris lydekkerianus | reverse complement strand
TGGGCTCCATGGCAGGCACCTATAGTCTCAGCTACTTGGGAGGATGAGGCAAGAAAATTGCTTAAGCCCAAGAGTTTGAGGTTGCTGTGAGCTGTGACATCACAACACTCTACTGAGAGTGACATAGTGAGACTCTGTCTCAAATAGGGGGGGGTGCAGAGGCAAGATGGCTGACTGGAGCCAGCTTTCCACAGAGGCTTCCATCCAGAAGGAGAGTTAAAGGAGAGAAATTTAGCAAGTAAGCTGATGGTTTGAAGCTGAGCGAAGAAAGAAAGTTGAAGAACTCACATCTACCCTGCTGAGGCGAGCTGCGACCCCACGGGTACGAACAAAAGGTACAAAATCCATCACCATGCAGGTGGGAGTCCCACATGAGAATAGCTTGCAGTATATGTTCTACAAACAAGTGAGCAGAGTTCAAACATCCTCCCATTTTATCACATGGGAAAGATCCTCAAAAAACCGGAACTCCTTCCCCTACTAGGGTGCCACGGCAATCTCCTGCCAGGCATAAAACTGTATAAAACTGTATATATTCTCTACCTGCAATTCTGAACTCCCAGCACCCCCCTCCACTCTCACCACGAGGTCTGGAAGCCCATCCCCCATGGAGTTCAGATTTGGGGGCATTTTCATGAGAGGTGTGGACAGGGCATGGGCTGTTGCAGGTCTATGCTGATTCTGTGGCATGTGGGTAAGGAGAAAACAGTGGACTTAAGAAACCTGGAAAGGGAATGGTGGTGCCCCCCTGGCACGGAGCAGCAGTGGCAGCAAAGGGAAAAAATAGGGCTCACACCTCTGGGGATATTTTGGAAAGACACTCCCTGTCTCTCTCGGTAACCAGAGAAAGTTAGGCATCTTCTCTGGTGGCAGATGCTGGTGGAATAGATCTGTGACAGTATGCCTGAGGTGATACCAGTCTGGGCGGAGCATGACAGGATGGAGAATTGAAGACACTTGCACAGAAATGGCAGATTCCCAGGGCAGGACTGCACCAGAGGACTGCTTTATTGAGCCTAAGAAATACCCGGCCTTCAGGGGATCATAGCTGAGACAAAGGCAGGAGGGAAACCAAAAGCTGAGCGTAAGCTCTAACCACACCCACCCCAACACAGACTGCAGGGGAAACAGAAACACCAGCTCTGAGCAGTGGCACAGACTGGGGCTGAGTTGCAGTTTCCATGAACTCAAATGGTGCCTGGTCCACAGGGGAATATAGCCAGGACAGAATCACAAATTCTGTACAAATATAAGTATCAGCAACATCAATAAGGGGTGGGGCTGGTACTGAGTGAACCACCCCAGCTTCCATTAACCACCCAAAGTTGTCAAGCCTCAGCTTCCCATGCCTGGTGGAGGCAGAGTGTGGAGGCCTACCCGAGGAGACCTAAGATTTCTCTGTGAATCAGGCAGGCTCAAACCCCTGGAGCCTCTGCTCATTGAAGGGAACTGGGTCATAGCCCTGCAGTGTTACCAGTGACTGGGTATGACAGAGGCACATGGTGGGAAAGGAGGCATCAACTTTTCCAGACTAATTCATTTGCTAGGGTTTGGGGGGGGGTCCTTCTGACTCCATGGAGCACCATACTCGAGCTGCCAGCAGACCCCTGCTATCTAGTTCCCAGAGACCTTTTGAACTCCCTCACTTGAGACCAGGTGCTGACTGGGACAATTGATTTGGATCTCTTGGACTGGACCAATCACCCAAGGACTATCCAAAGTGGTACCCTGGGTATGTGGTTGTGGGAAGGTTTGATTTTCCTTTTCCAGTTGTTACCCATGGGGGGTGGTGGGACTTAATTGCTGGTATTTCTCCACAGCTGAGACGTCAACTCAGAGTAAGTAATTCACAAGGGGAGGACAGAAAACAAGACAGGGCCACTTAGCCCTACCACACCAAGTAAGTCCCCAGTGTCTCAGGCTGTAGCACTGCACGGGTTCTTTGCAAAGTTCTAGGGGAAAAGGTACAGACACCAGTCACAGCTCTTGGGTAAAGGGCTGGTTAATCACTAACCAGGAGCCCCCCAACCCAACTTCATCTTATCTGCTCATCTAGCCAAATTGTGTAAAATAATCATGGGGCAGAATCAGCGGAAAAAATTCAGTAACATGAATAACCAGAGGAGATCAACTCCCCCAAGGAATGATATGGCAGACACAACTGAAGATCTCATTCATAGACAAATGGCTGAGATGCCAGAAATTGAATTCGGAGTTTGGATTGAAAATAAGATTAACAGAATGGAAGTAAAATTGGAATTAGAAATTCAAGGAGAAATTCAAAAGGTGCCTCAAGAGTTCATTGAATTCAAAGACAAAATCACCAAAGATTTTGACACACTGAGACAAGAATTTGTAACCCTCAAAGATCTGAGAAATACAGTAGAATCTCTCAGCAAGGGGAATGGAGCAAGCAGAAGAAAGAATTTCTGATATTGAAGACAAAGCTTTTGAACACTCCCAAGCACTCAAAGAGGAAGAAAATGGAGAATAAAAATGAATCATTCTCTCAGTGAGCTTTGGGATAATTTGAAGAAAACTAATATTCGCCATATAGGAATTCCTGAAGGTGACGATGTTGCTTTGCAAAGCACAGAGGCCCTTTTTCATGAGATTATGAAGGAGAACTTTCCAGACATGCCAAGAGATTCTGAAATGCAGATAGCAGATAGCAGACAGTTTCAAAACCCCAGCATGACTCAACCTGAATAAGATAATCCCTAGACACATTATAATTAACTTCACTAAAGTCAATATGAAGGAGAAAATTCTGAAAGCAGCCAGATATAAGAAAACCATAACCTACAAAAGGGAGAATATTAGAATGACTGTAGATGTCTCTGCTGAAATCTTTCAAGCTAGAAATCTCCTAAAACAAAATAATTTTCAACCCAGGATCCTGTATCCAGTTAAACTGAATTTCATTTATGATGAAAAAATTAAATACTTTAATAACATTCACATGTTGAAGAAATTTTGCATAACTAAACCAGCTCTCCAGGATATTCTCAGACCTATCCTCCATAATGACCAGTATAATCCTCCACCACAAAAGTAAACCCACTCAAACTTTGGATCAAATTCCAATTTCCACAATAGTGAAAGGATTAAAAATGTCCACTGGACTTTCAAAAAACTCAATACCCAAAATTCTACCACACTTATCAATATTCTTCATTAATGTGAATGGCTTAAACTGTCCTCAAAGAGGCACAAGTTGGCTGACTGGATATAAAAACTCAGGCCAGATATCTGCGGCATACAAGAATCTCATCTTACCTTAAAAGATAAATATAGACTCAGGGAGAAAGAGTGGTAATCTATATTTCAGGCAAATGGAAAGCTGAAAAAAAGAAGGTGTTGCAATTTTATTTGCAGATAGATACAATAGGCTTTAAACCAACAAAGGTAAGGAAGGATAAGGATGGTCATTTCCTATTTGTTCAGGGTAACAATATGATGAGATTTCAATTATGAACATTTGTGCACCCAACCAGAATGCGCCTCAATTTATAAAACAGACTCTAACAGATATGAGCAACTTGATTACCTCCAGCTCCATAATAGTTGGATATTTTTAACACTCCCTTGGCAGTGTTGGATAAATCCTCCAATAAGAAGCTAAGCAAAGAAATTTTAGATTTAAACTTAACAATTCAACATTTGGTTTTAACAGACATCTACAGAACATTTCATCCTAACAAAACTGAATACACATTCTTCTCTTCAGCCCATGGAACATACTCCAAAATTGATCACATCTTAGGTCACAAGTCTAACCTCAGGAAACTTAAAAGAATAGAAATTATTCCTTGCATCTTCGTGGACCATCATGGAAAAAAAGTTGAACTCAGTAACAACAGGAAGCTGCATACTCATACAAAAACATGGAAGCTAAGTAATCTTTTGCTGAAAGATAGCTGGGTCAGACATGAGATTAGGAAGAAAATTACCAAATTTTTTGAACAAAACAATAATGAAGACATGAATTATCAGAACCTCTGGGATACCACAAAGGCAGTCCTAAGAGGGAAATTTATAGCACTACAAGCCTTCCTCAAGAGAAGGGAAAGAGGAAGTCAACAGCTTAATGGGACATCAAAAACAACTGGAAAAGGAAGGACATTCCAATCCCAAAGCCAGGAGAAGAAAAAAAATAACCAAAATTAGAGCAGAATTAAATAAAATTGTAAACAAAATGATTATACAACAGATCAATGAATCAAAAAGTTGTTTTTTTGAAAAGGTTAATAAAATAGATAAACCTTTAGCTAACCTAACCAGGAAAAAAAGTAAAATCTCTAATTTTATCAGTCAGAAATGGTAATGATGAAATTACAACAGATTCCTGAGAAATTAAAAAAAAATCCTTAAAGAATATTATAAGAAATTTATTCTCAGAAATATGAAATTCTGAAGGAAATTGACCAATATTTGGAAGCACGTCACCTTCTAAGACTTAGCCAGAATCAAGTGGAAATGTTGAATAGGCTTATATCAAGTTCTGAAATAGCATCAACTATACAAAATCTCTCTAAAAGGAAAATCCCAGGACCAGATGGCTTCACGTTAGAATTCTACCAAACCTTTAAAGAGGAACTAGTACCTGTATTACTCAGTTACTATTCCAAAATATAGAAAAGGAAGAAATATTACCCAACACATTCCATGAAGCAAACATCACCTTGATCCCCAAACCAGGAAAAGACCCAACAAGAAAAGAAAATTATAGATCAATATCACTAATGAATATAGATGCAAAAATTTTCAACAAGATCCTAACAAACAGAATCCAGCAACACATCAAACAAATTATACACCATGACCAAGGTGTTTTTATCCCAGGGTCTCAAGGCTAGTTTAATATATGTAAATCTAGAAATATAATTCAGCACCTAAACAAATTAAAAAACAAAGACCATGTGATTATCTCAATTGATGCCGAAAAAGCTTTTGATAATATTCAGCATCCCTTCATGATAAGAACACTTAAGAAAATTGGTATAGAAGGGACATTTCTGAAACTGATAGAGACCAACTACAGCAAACCCAGAGCCAATATTGTATTGAATGGAGTTAAATTGAAATCATTTCCACTCAGATCAGGAACCAGGCAAAGTTTTGCATTGTCTCCACTGCTTTTTAACATTGTGATGGAAGTTTTAGCCATCACAATTAGGGAAGAAAAGGCAATCAAGGGTATCCATATAGGGTCAGAAGAGATCAAACTTTCACTCTTCCTTTTCGATATATGATCGTATATCTGGAAAACACCAGGGATTCTACTACAAAATTCTTAGAAGTGATCAAGAAATACAGCAGCGTCTCAGGTTACAAAATCAACACTCATAAATTTGTAGCCTTTATATATACCAACAATAGTCAAGCTGAAAAAACAGTTAAGGACTGTACTCCATTCACAGTAGTTGCAAAGAAGATGAAGTATTTAGGAGTTTATCTAAAAAAGGACGTGAAAGATCTCTATAAATAGAACTATGAAACTCTAAAAAAAAGAAATAACTGAAGATGTTAACAAATGGAAAAACATACCATGCTCATGCCTGGGAAGAATCAACATTGTTAAAATGTCCATACTACCCAAAGCAATATACAATTTTAATGCAATCCCTATAATAGCTCCACTGCCATACTTTAAAGATCTCAAAAAAAAAAAAAAAAAAAAAGAAAAAAGAAAAAACCCCCCCAAAAAACTTCCCATTATATAGAATCAGAAAAAACCTCAAATAGCCAAGACATTACTCAGAAATAAAAACAAAGTTAGCAGAATTATACTTCCAGACCTCAGACTATGCTATAAATAGCTAGTGATCAAAACAGCATGGTACTGGCACAAAAACAGAGAGGTACATGTATAGAACAGAATAGAGAACCAAGAGATGAACCCAGCTACTTACTGGTATTTGATCTTTGACAAGCCAATTAAAAACATTCAGTGGGGAAAAGATTCCCTATTTAACAAATGGTGCTGGGTGAACTGGCTGGTGACCTGTCGAAGACTGAAACTGGACTCACACCTAAGATTAACTAAGATAGACTCTCACTGGATTAAATATTTAAACTTAAGACATGTAAGTATAAAAATAATAGAAGAAAGTGCAGGGAAAATTCTTGAAGAAATTGGCCTGGATGAATATTTTATGATGAGGACCCCTCCCCGGGAAATTGAAGCAACATCCAAAATACACTACTGGGACCTGATCAAACTAAAAAGCTTCTGCACAGCCAAGAACACAATAAAGCAAGCAGATAGCCCTCAGAATGGGAGAAGATATGTGTAGGTTATGTCTCTGACAAAGGTTTAATAACTAGAATCCACAGAGAACTCAGACGTATTAGCAAGAGAAGAACAAGTGATCCCATATAAGGCTGGGCAAGGGGCTTGAAGAGAAACTTCTCTGAAGACAGGTGCATGGCCTACATACACATGAAAAAATGCTCATCATCCTTAATTATCAGAGAAATGCAAATCAAAACTACTGTGAGATGTCATCTAACTCCAGTAAGATTAGCCCACATCACAAAATCCCAAAACCAGGGATGTTGGTGTGGATGTGGAAAAAGGGAACACTTCTACACTGCTGGTGGGAATGCACACTAATACATTCCTTTTGGAAAGATGTTTGGAGAACACTTAAGAGACCTAAAAATAGACCTGCCATTTGATCCTACAATACATCTAGTAGGTATGTATACAGAAGACCAAAAATCACATTACAACAAAGATATATGTACTAGAATGTTTACTGCAGTGCAATTCATAATTGCTAAGTTGTGGAAGAAATCCAAGTGCCCATGGATCTGTGAATGGATCAATAAATTGTGGTATATGTACACCAGGGAATATTATGTAGTCTTAAAGAAAGATGGAGACTTTACCTCTTACATGTTTATATGGATGGAGCTGGAACATATTCTTCTTAGCAAAATATCTCAAGAATGGTAGAAAAAGTATCCAATGTACTCAGTCTTACTATGAAACCAATTTATAGCTTTCTCATGAAAGGTGTAACCCAATTATAGCCCAAGAAGAAGGGGAAAGGGGAGAGGGAGGGGAAGGGGGAGGATGGGTGGAGGGAGAGTAATTGGTGGGACCACACCTATGGTGCATCTTGCAAGGGTACATGTGAAACTTAGTAAATGTAGAATACAAACGTCTTAACACAAAAACTAAGAAAATGCCGTGAAGGCTATGTTAACCAGTTTGATGAAAATATTTCAAATTGTATATAAAACCAGCACATTGTACCCCATGATAGCATTAATGTACACAGCTATGATTTAATAATAATAATAAAGTAAGAGGATCCAGCTTTAAGGACTTCTACTAGTCAAACCTGAAACAATTTGATTTATCAAAATAAATAATAACAGTAACATCTTAAAACTGTTGGATATAGTAAGTATCCATGAATGTATACTAAAGAAAATAGATGAATGAATGAATGAGTATGTTGCTGTTTTAAAAACGGACCAAAAATTCTCTTACATGCTTTTTATTGACAGATATAGTGTAATCCTCCTTGATTCTGGGCTGTGTCATGATTCACTTTTACCTAGAACTCGGTGGAAACGGTGCTGGTCACTTCTGATTCTAGGTTAGCAAAGTCCATGCAGCCTCTGCCTGACTTCCCTGGATTCCTGCTCTGTGGACACCTCCCTTGGGACAGTCCCCCCTTAGAAGCTACTTGCTTCTGCTATAAGAAGCCTAAGTGCAAAGGAAAAGCCATGTGTAGGTTTTATACTTGACACCCACAGTCCAGATACGAGATATGTGAGAGAAGAAATGGTCAACCAGCCTCAGCTTCTCAGGTCACAACTAGCCATTTAACTAGCCATTAAAATTTTTTTTTTTTTTTATATTTGATGCCTCCAGTGTCATGCAATAGTAAAGGTCCCTCTCCACTATGCACTGTTTAGATTTCTGATTACAAGTAATTATAAGCATAAAAATGCTTGCTTTCATGAGAGTAGAAACTGGATGCAGGGGCTTGCTGATTGGGTGCAGGTGTTGAACAACCCTCAACAGACACTGACTAGTGAGGCTGAAAACCACAGGCAAGAACTGGCTTCAACCAACCTATCAGATATCTCTGTCACCTTATGTGATGTTTGGCTAATAATAATATCATTTACATTGTGGTTTTAAGACTTTTCTGACTTTGAAATCACTAGGATAGTTCTGAGAAAACCGTATAAAATATGAAAAAGGGAAGAAACCCAACTCTAGGAATCACCATCCAAATTCTTAGAAAAAGCCAATCTCTTGGCTTTGAATATTTCTCCCCTCATTAGTAAAACTACAACAGGTTTAAAACCACTTCCTTAGATCCAGCATATGGCTCACACCTGTAATCGTAGCACTCTGAGAGGCTGAGGTGGGTGGATGGCCTGAGCTCAGGAGTTTGAGACCAGCCTGAGCAAGAGTGATACCCCATCTCTTAAAATTAGCCAGGCATTGTGATGGGCACCTGTCACTAGAGAAATTAGTAAGTGATTCAGTTAAGAATCACCTGTCATCTCAGCTACTTGGGAGGCTGAGGCAAGAGAATCAATTTGAGCCCAAGAGTTTGAGGTTGCTGTGAGCTACGACACTGAGAGTGAAAAAGTGAGACTCTTTCCTAAAAACAAAATAAAACAACACAAAAATAATTCTTCCCGGTGCAGCTTCTCACATTTTGTTCCAATAAAAAAAGCTTTTCTTGCTTGGCTTATGTGGTAGGGGTGCATCCTGAAATTGTTTTCCCCCAAATCACCAAGAACTTGGAAAAACCTCTACTTGGAGGCTAGTGACAAATTTCTGCTACGAAGTTTGGGCTGTTGTGGCAAATAGTGTCTGGAATGGGGGAGAGGAGTGAGTACTTCCTTAGAGTAGAATGGCTATTCATAAGTGTGGATAGAAAGGCGGAGTTAGAAAAATCATGATTTGGCAGTCATTAGAGAAATTAGTACGTGATTCAGTTAAGAATCACCAAAGGATGCTAAACCTAGTCAATTAAAATTTGTTAATGGATGGATTCATAACACCCTCACTTGAAGGGTGAGGAATTGCAAAGGGAAAAACAATAAATTTGCTGTGGAGAATACTGGCACCTACCATTTTAGGCATGCAATCCAAGTTAATATTCCCAGTCATGGAACAATCAACCTCACGTACCTCCAATGTGATGCATTGAAAAGGACACAAGATAATTTCCATAGTATTCTTGCCAAAAATGTGTAATTTGAATACAAACATGAGGAAACATGAGACAGACCCTTACTGAGGCACATTCTGCAAGAATGACCTGTAATCTTAATATCCTGTTTACAAAAAGCAAAGACTGAGAAACTTCTCCTGATAAAAACATATACAAACTAAATGCAATGCATGATTCTGAATAAGGAAAATACTTTTTGTGTTTGTGTGTGTGCAAAGGAATTTGTTGGGAAAATCAGTGAAATTGAAATACAAAATATAGATAATAGTATTGAAACAGTGTTAGTAACTTGATTTTGTTAGTTACACTGTGGTTTTGTAAGAGACCACTGCTGCTCTTTCTTAGGCAATACATACTTAAGTCTGTAGAGGTGAAGAGGCATCATGTCTGTAGTTTGCTTTTAAAATGTTATAGAAAATAATACATAAATAATAAGAGGTTTCCTTTTAACAACTAGGGATCTGGGGGAAAATGTATATGTAAGTAATTTGTAGTCTATTTGCAACTTTTCTGTTTGACATTATTTCAAAACACAAAGCTAGGCAAAAAAGAATCAGTGATTAGGTAAGACTTAGACACTGAAATACGTTGATCAACCTAAGTAGGTATTAATAATAAATAACCATTTTGAAGTTAAAAACAGCATGAGACTAAAATACTGGGATTATATAGCACAATGATTATGATTAAAATCCTAGGCTTATATAGCACAATGATTATGTATTCATTAAATAATACATCTTAAAAATATATAAGTTAATATATAATAGAACCACAAGAAGAAATTAATATAGTTGCCAAGTAGGAGATTTTATGAATTGAGAGTTCATGAATATTAAAGCCCATACAAGATTTGAATGACAAAATTAATATGTTTTATTTAATAGGTGCAAACATGCAGAACTCTGCATACAACATATAAAAAATTTACACCTTTTTAAGCAAACATAAGCTGTTTTTAAAAATCAACCACATTGTAGGCAAAAAGAAAGTCTCAACAAATTCCAAAGAATGTTTTGCTAACCACAGTTTTTAACTCTAATGTAATAAATCAAAATTAAATTTTAAAATTAGCCAAAGTAATAACCTCTCCCTTCCCTAAATACAATCTGAAACTGAAGAATACAATTCTGAATACTTAATGGGTTAAAAGAGAAAGCTTAATGAAAGCTATGAAATATTTAGCATGGACTAGAAATTAGAACACAATTGAGAATACATCTAAAATGGGGGAGCTGTACATTTATAGATTTAGATTAAATTTAGATTTAATCTATAGTCTAGATTAAATCTAGACTTTATAGATTTACAAACAACTATTTGGAAACAAGAAAATCTTGAAAATTAATTAACTAAGCATTGGACTCAAGGAGATTACGAATAACAATAGAATATCCTCAAAGACAGCAAGAAGTATAGAAAAACAAAACTCACCTAAATGTGGAGAAGATTGGGTCTGACTGTGTGAACAGAGATCAAGACATGGTTTGCTATGTTGATGAGTAAGGATGTGTGTTTCAGTGAACAGCTGTTCCATCAAGAATAACAGCTACTGAGATAATTCCTATGCTTACTAATTTTTAGGCTTTGTGATTACAGCTGCCAGGCAAGGACACTAAAGCTTTATTCCCTAGGAGAGCTTCAGGCAGAGTTTTAAACTTGGGCACCATCCTCAGGTCAGTGCCATGGTAAACCTTGCTTCTCAACCCGTGGGTAGCATACTAGTGCTGGTATAATTGGTACAATCTTATTGATCAATTATTATTCTTTCCTATGGAGTCTTGACTCTGAACTTTGATATAGCAGCAATTTCTTACCTTCTCTGAAGGGTTTGTTCAGAAAAGTATGGGTCATGCCCATACCCCTACGACCAACTCTATGTAAACTGAAGGTATAACGCTAAACTCATGCTCCTGTGGTTGTCACCAGCATCCAAGAATAGCCATTGGCTTTTAGAATTCTTGATTCATGAAGTTATCTCGTGACAAATATATTGATTTTTTAAATAGTGAAATTTAGATTGTATAGTATAATTCAACTTGAGTAGCATCTGCTTTTTCAGCTAAAAGTATTATCTTTATTTAAAAAAAGCTGGTTTCCAAAGGTAAAACTTTATTTCAGGATTGCAATTCTCTATAATTTTGGTGACTAAGAGAACACAGCAAACCAGATATTATATTCAAGTTGGTTATTACATATTATAGATAGCTGCTTCTAGTACATAAAGAATGAATAAATCAATCAAATCAATACATACATATTTATTTACCAGGGCTATGTTTTCACTACTGTTCAAAAATGTGTTATCTAGCCCTGTTGCCTAATATATTCCAAGAATATTGTTTTCCTCTGTGTTTTCTGATATAATCTGGAAAAATAAAAACCAGAAGCAAACAATTCTGTCATTCTATTTTTGTTGGAAGCAAGGCAATCATTATTTGGTTTGGGAAAAATAAAGGCAGAACTGCAGATTTGGAAAATATCCCAGACTTAAAAATATTTGACAGAGTGAAGAGCAGGGTGAGCGTGGATCCTTCGCATCCAAACAGAATAAACTAGTTCACTCGCAGTTAGATTTTCTTTCTTTATATAGTCAGATAAATCCTGTTTATATGCAGGGATAATTATAAGGACATTAACAATTAAAGGTAAAAATCCCATTTTGACAGTACACTGTTAAAAATGAACTCTTTAAGGGAATCAATATGAGAATCAGTGAGCAATTAAAAGCTCAGCTTCTGAATCAAACACACTTGCATTTAAATCCATCTCTGATTCTTGTCAGCAGTAAGACCTTACTTTTCAAATCTCTAAAATGGGAGTGATAACAGCAGTTAAGTGAGTAGCTTGTTGTGAGAATTAAATGAAAGAACTCTATAATGTGTGTGAAAATTAAGACAAATATTACTATAATTGATAAGGTTTGTAGGCCTGCACCTGACCCATGGTGAATCCCTCCCCTCATCCCCAAGGAAACAACTAGCATAGAAATTCAAGAAAAACAGAATAATTTCACAGTTCATGTGAGGTATCTAATATTTGAAAATTATTGATGAGTTTGAAAACTAAGAAAAAAGAGGCAGTGAAGACACCACTGTGGACAGCGTCAGGAGTAGAGGTGTCTGGCTTCAGGAGAAAAGGTTGTTACTGAAAGAAACAGCTGGAAGGAATCAGAGCCATCCAAGTATAAAGGCACATTGACAATGACTGTGTTCTTTCAGGAGCGACTGCCGGGGAGGATGCTGTGTGCGTCTGAACTGAGATCCAGCTCTTCACTTCTTCCCCTAATATGCAAGGCCTCCGTGTACAGGGCCAACTTTACCCCTGTACTATCACCTCTGCCCCCGCATACAACCCAAGCTCTCTGCATCCCCAGAGTTACTATCAGACTTTCCTAAAAAGATCCTGCACTTTCTGGCCCGTGACTTAGTTCCTGCTCTCTCCCTGGGCTTGTTTCTCCCTTTCTATTTTCTTCAAATTTCTAACCACCTTCCCCATTCCATCTAAAAGCCCCCCTACCTCCTTTCTAGATTCTGACAATAAGATGCAATATCTACTTCTTTTGAATTTCTGTGGCACTTTTTGAGGGCACTTCTATCATAATGCCTACGTTATTCATTTTGAATTACTGCACCTGTCTTACCCCTTCTAAAAGTAGAGTTATTGATAGGATAGCCAGACTGTAGATGTATTTCTGAATGGGTGGCTAACATGATCCAGCATGGCATTTTAAAAATGATTACATAATGATAAAACTCTATCAAATGCTTATTAAGTATCTACTGTGTATGTACCAGGCCCTGGGCTAGATTCTCTGACCAGGATTGGTTAAATTCCTTCTCTCACGTGGTTTACAGTCTAATGAGGCAAACAGACTTTAGACAATTTATTAGAAGTTAAGTTGGCAGGAAGACCCTAACTAAACATCTAATTTCTCAAAAAGGAGAAAGCTATTGTTCATACTGAAAAAGCTAAATGGATTAGATTCAAATTCTGAAAGTCCTGAACCTGTGACTGATTTAGGTCTGAAGCTACAGCATTACATATAGGCCGGAGGAGCTGCCCTGTGCACTAGGAGAGAGAGGCTGCCTATAAAATTTAGATTCACTAAGAAAGAAGTAGGCTGGGAAGTCAGGATCATTAGCTGGCTGAAGCAATGCACTAATGCAGCAAAAAATATACGAATGTCTGCCATTTATTGTCCCCTTGGCTAGCATAAAGCTATTGTTGAGTTATCAGCTATGATAAAGGTGGTAAAGTGATGTAGTAGCATAATGTATGTTCTATACAAACACAGGCATATGCACCCTGAAAATATAGACAGATGCCTCCATTCTATCTCATTAATTTAACTTGGTATAATGACGTAAATCATTTGAATCACTTCAGGACACTTTGGAACAATGCTGGCTCTTTGGCATAAAACTACTCTGATTACTCTCAATACTTCCTTGAAAAAATACACTTAACCAAATGTTCCTCATTCTCTTGAGATTCATCTTTCTAAAAGTAAATGGCAGAAAAATTGACTGAATAATATAATGGTAGCTCAGGATTTTAATATTTAATTTCAGTAATTCTTCTCAATGAGGAAAAAGTTTGACTTGCAAACAACGATGTTGCTTTGAATTTTCTTTCTTTCCCTTTTACCTGAATTTATATTGGAATATAAAAATTTGTAACATTCTCTGGGCAAGGCAAGAGATTGATCTTTTTACATGTTTGTAGAGTTAAAGCAAAAGTGATTAAGGAGCTAAAATGCCAACCCAACTCACAAATTTTCTTTCTTAGGAGCCACTGAAACATCTATGAAAAACTGTGGGAGCTTCCTATGCACAATCTGAAACAACAGAATGATGGACACGTTTTGTAACTGTATACAGCTGAGACAGGAGTCACATGTCCTACAGGCAGTTAGAGCCAGGGTCAGAGGGAAAAGACCAACAGAATAAGAAAGTCAAATTATGCTAATAAATTTAGCTAAGATAAATGTAACCAATAGGGACCCTTTAGTTATTTTACATTAGCCCTAATGTCTTTATCCAAGGTAAAAGGGAGAATTTCTATAATTGGGGAATGTACACAGTTGAGGCACCAGTGTCCCTAAATGAACTACCTTCATTGACATGGTAAAAATTACACCTGTGACAGTTTACAAATCCAGGTTATCCTATAAGATCAAGAAAGGGGAAGGTTTCCAGTTCTAGGAAACCTTTTCCAGAAAACCCAAGAGTGTTACACCTCCAGTTTAGCATAGCATTAAGATTTAATATGAAAGAACAGATTCTAACCCTAGGATCCTCCTTGGATCAGCCCCTTTTCGAAGAGTATACTTTGCTTTCAATAAATCTCTCTAATTTTGCTCATATCTCCTGTCTGAACTTTTTCTCTCTCTTATGCCCCAGAGCTTGAATTCCTTCCTGTGTAGAGGGCAACAGCCCTTTCTGTGAGCAGTGGTGGTCTGGTATTGCAGCTACCTTGAGTAAAGCATAAAGTTCTGGAATGAGGGAGCACTGTGTTCTAGTTATGAACTTTATAAATTTGAGAGAGTTATGGAAACTCTGAAAGTCTCAGTTTCCTCATATGGTAAATATAAAAGCTGTGAGAATTTAAAGACACTATTGCATGAAAGTACTTAGCATACAGGCTGATATCTAGTAAGTTCTTAACAAATGATAGTGTGTATTATTAATCTTAGCTTTATTGACCTCTATCTCTACCCTTAGGAGAGAACATACGGAACATGCCCCTAACAATGAAGAACAGTGAATTGACTCTCAGTTTTCCAGAGTGCTAGAAGCGGTCAAATTACTAAAGAATAATAGGTACACGTATGTGTATTAGGGACTTTGGGTTGCAAGTGACAGAACCTTGATTTAATCCATGTAAAGCAAAAAAAAAAAAAAAAAAGGAATTCACTGAAAGAGGTATGCATAGCTTGTAAAACTTAAGAAGGTACTGTAGAAATCTAACTCACATTAGAAAATAAAACTGGGGTCTTGAAAATCTCCAGGTCCATCTTTGCCTATCTCTCATCTCTGCTTGTTAGCTCCATCTTCTTCATTATTGAGAGACCTTTTCCCTGCAGCATAGAATGTGGGTAGAGAGCATCCACTTTCTCAGCATCCACTTGAGAAATTCTGAGATTGGCCAGGTGCTCCCTTCTTGGACCAATCACTGATCCAAGGAATCAGGATTTGGGTATGCTATAGTTGGCCTAACCAGGACCATGTACCCATCTCTGTTACCTGAAGAAGATGTGCTACATGCGTGCTCAAACTGTGGTATAAGGATTAAGGCTGGATGTTTTATGTCACAGAAGTGACCACTTGAGGAAACAGATACTTTTTCTAAATTCTCTATAGATAAAAAACTGGAACTCAGAGACAACCAGACACTGCTTAAAGTTAGAGGAGCATGTCCCTCAAGAGAAAATGTTTTTCTTCTTCTTAGTCTGGCTGGGGCTGGGATCAAACCTGCCACCCTCGGTACATGGGGCCAGTGCCCTACTCACTGAGCCACAGGTACCACCCAGGAAATGTTCTCTTCTCTGACTAGAAGAAGGCTTATCTTCATCTAGTCCTTGGAGGAATACAATCAGACAAAGGACTCAAAACACTTTGTTAAGTGTTCACCAGCACTACAGTTTTCATAGCTGAACTCTTTGGAGAGATGAAACACAAAAGGACAGGTAGGGACATGATACTGAGAGGTGCATCCCTTGGAACTAATGTTTCCTTCTAACTCTGATCAGACACTTTAATTGGCTATGCTTGTGTGAACAAGGTATGTGAACAGAGATTTTATGTGAAAGTGGGAGATGTTATTGGCCACCTTAGCAATCTCAGGCATAACTAAATGGAAGCTGAGAAAAGACTTCTCAAATTATGCATACAAGAGAACCCAGACTGAGGAAAATAGGGATAATTTCACTCAAATTTTGCCTCTGAGCTCCCTGCCTTTTTATCCTCTATGTCACCACAGGATTCTGCCTAGCTTGGGAGTGGCCTTGTCTTATTTCTTTTATTTCTTTTATTTCTTTTATTTATTTATTTATTTATTTATTTATTTATTATTATTATTATTTTTTTTTTTTTTTAAGAAAATTCTACTAATTTTTTCTTTTCTTTTTTTTTTTTTTTTTTTTTGAATTTATTTATTTTTTTATTGTGGAGAAGGGGCAGGGAAAGAAGGCGGGGGAAGAGGTGAGTGACAGGGTCGGGCCAGTGGCATGGTACCACATTGGCTGTATCTAGGTAGAGGC
>CAUYPK010004213.1:0-33579 GCA_963574355.1 Loris lydekkerianus | reverse complement strand
CACCCTGCCCGGCTTCTTATCTGTGTGGCTGTTTTTTGTTTTGTTTTTGTGTTTGGTTGTTTTGGGGGGGGGGGGGGGCCGCCCCCACCAGGGGCCTTAGTTTTTTATGCAGCTATTTTTTTTTTTTTTTAGTTTTTTTTTAATTTTTTTTAAATTTTTTGTAGAGACAGTGTCTCACTTTACCGCCCTCCATAGCGTGCCATGATGTTACAGGACTCACAGCAACCTCCAGCTCTCCGGCTTCCGCGATTCTCCTGCCTCGGCCTCCCGAGCAGCTGGGACTACAGGCGCCCGCCACAACGCCTGGCTATTTTTTTGTTGCAGTTCTGCCAGGGCTGGGTTTGAACCCGGCACCCTCGGTATATGGGGCCGGAGCCCTACTCACTGAGCCACAGGCGCCAAATTAATATGAAGATACAAATGTTTGAGTTACATTGTTTTCAATTCTAAGGTAAAGTTCAAGTTGTAGTTGAGCCCTTCACCCAGGGGGTGTGCTGAACACCCTCACCTTGTGCACATTAGGTGAGATCCCGCCAATCCCTTCTCCCTGCCCTTATCCTTCCTCTACCCTTCCCCTTGCTAGACCACATTGTGTTTTTTCTTTCATGTCGACAGGCAGTTGTTTACGATGTCTGCTTTTCTCTATTCCTCTACCTCTCCTTCTGTTTATGGACTACTAATATTCGTTTCATATTAGTATTGAGCACATCGAATACATTTTTTTTCCATTCTTGAGATACTTTACTAGGAAGAATGTGTTTCAACTCCATCCAGGTAAACACAAAAGATGTAAAGTCTCCATCTTTTCTTATGGCTGAATACATACATGTATACCATGTATACATGTACCACAGTTTGTTAATCCATTCATGGGTTGATGGGCACTTGGGTTGCTTCCAAGACTTGACAATTGTAGGCACCTATTATTAATTCAGCCACAACTTTTCTCTGTCAGAACTTTAAAATTCCTCTAGCTATGACAAACACATCAGCTGTTCTAGAGCTTCACCTTTTTTCTTGGAGATATTTCAATTAAGCCCCCTTTGTGGTTCTTCCAATGTGCTTCTATTCCCGTTTGCACAGCTGTCCTGAAACTTCCCCTCACGCTATCCTAAACGTCCTTTCATCTCTCTCCTGTCAGTAATTCCTCTGGGTTCTGGATCTTATGCCATGGCATTGCTGGTTTCTCTCTGATGGTTTGAAGAATAGTCATAAAGCAAACTATGAAACTAAATGTTCCAAAATTTTGTGGTAATGTACCTGAACATGGATCTTTTTCTGTCCACTGTTCAGCATAAGTCCTTTCAATTTGAATTTTGGACATTTTCTTCTCTTGCTAGCATTTTTTTTTCCCCCTCTCTTTTTTTTTCCTCTGTTCTTTCCTTATGGAATTCCTAGTAATTAAAATCGGAACCTTGGAAAATGGTCTTGTAGTACACTTTTCTCACTATTCCCTACCTCTTTTTCTTTTTAATTTGACTTTCTAGGAGCTACTCATCTTTATCCTCCAAATAGTCTATTGATATTTTTAAACTTTTTTATTCATATTTTTTGGAATGTCCACGAGTTTCTCCTTGAATCTTGGATATTTCTTTTTATAACATCTTGTTCTTATTTCCACGAGTTTCTCATTGAATCTTGGATATTTCTTTTTATAACATCTTGTTCTTATTTCATTAATCATCATTGGATTTTTGTGTATAGGTGTGAAGTGTGACGTGTCCTGTGTATAATTGTTCATAGTGGAATTTTCCCTCAAATATCTGTTGATCCTGTATTTACATATTTAGGAGCAAACTGATGAATAATTTGAAGTTGTACATGAGGGAAAGGCCTTGTTGATTAGTAAGACTCCACTTAGGATCAGTAAGTAAAACCTTGATTGTGTTTCAGGGAGATACCTCAAATTTTCCCTTGGGCTAGTCAGTTAATTTTCTACTTGGGGGTATAATCTTGGTTACTAGTGGGCTGGGAGTCCAGCATGCTGTCATTGAAAATTTCTGTTTTCCATTTCAGAACCTTATTCTACCTTAGTTATGTCTGGAACTCCGTGTCACAGCTTCTATGGCCCTTGTCATAGTGTAGATGTCCAGGCTTCTCCTGAAGTTGGGAGCAGGGTCATTCAGGATATGAAAGCTCATTGGAGGCTTGTTTCTTTTATTTTTCAACTTTATTGAGGTATAGCAAACAATTAACAATTGTGTAATTAGGCTATATAACTTGATGATTTGATATACATGTATACTATGAAAATATTGATATCAAATTGAGCTAGTTAATGTATCTATCACTTCACATGGTTACCATTTTCTTATGCAACCCTTCAACCAGTCCTCTTTTCTGCCCACCACATCCAGGATGTTGGAAGGGTATGGAATTAACAAGCGTTGAGGGATTCTATAACTTGAAATGGCTCACTTCTTATTGATATTTGCATTAGCTGTCGTAACAAAGTACTACAGATGGAGTGGCTTAAACAACAGAAATTTCTTTCTCAGAGTTCTGGAAGTCAAAGTTCAAGATACTGGCAGGTTTGGTTCCCCCTGAGTCCTCTCTCCTCAGCCCGCAGATGGTGGCCTTCTCACGGTGTCCTCACGTGATCCTTTCTCCTTGTGTGCACATTCCTGGTGTCTCTCTGGGGGTTCAAATTTCCCCTTCTTATAAGGACACCCATCAAACTGGATTAGGGCCTGCCCTAATAGCCTCATTTTACTTCTTTTAGAGCCCTATTCCAAATACAGTCTCATTCTGAGGTGCTGGGGGTTAGGGTTGCAACATATGTGGGCAGCAGTTCACACAATACTCTTCTGTTATCTTGCAGGCTGAAGGTTTCTGCTTTCCTTGGCCGACTAATTCACTCATCATTTGTCCATTCACTCTCTTTGAACATTTTGTTAATGCTTTACCTGTTAACATCTTATCTGTTGCTGCTTTGTCATAGTACTTAATACCTCTTCTTGCTCGTTATTGTCATTGTTTAGAAGGAGGAAGCAGATGTAAATTAATGTGCTAACCTATAATGTCTAATGGAAAATAGGTATACTATTTAAAAAAAATTCTTAAATATGTGCATAATTTTTATGCACATATTTTTTTTTTTGGTCTGTAAGTTTTCTTAATTTCTTGATGATATTCTTTGAAGCACAAAATTTTTCAATTTTGATGAAAAAATTAGCTGTTTTTTCTTTGTCTGCTTGTGCTTTTGGTGTCATATCTAAGAATGCATTCAACATCTAAGGGCATGAAGACTAACACCTATGTTTTCTTCTAGGAGTTTTATAGTTTTGGTTTTTATACTTAGGTTTTGATCCATTTTCAGTGAACTTTTTATAGTGTGAGGTAAGGGTCTACATCATTCTTTTGCATGTGGCTATCCAAGTGTCCCCCCAATGTTAACATCTTATTGTAAAAAATATAAATATATTTCTAGCATGCAGTGAAGCATACATAAAACTATGGGCCAACACTCACATGCCCACCACTCAACTGTATCAAGCTAAACATATTTTAGACATTAAAAAGAGGAATAAAACTCTATAAATACAATTGAAGCATCCTCCCTAGAAGTAATTACTAATCTAAACTTTCACATGTTTATACTTTGTCTCATTTGAATGAATTTGTCTGTTTTAAAATGTATATGAATTATATCTTATAATGCACATCTTGTATAATTGAGTTTTTTCTCACTCAATATTATGTATTTGAGATTTGTACATTTATTTTAACTGCTGTATATTCTTCTATTTTTATATAGTTTTCAGTTAACAGATATTTAGTTGGGTCTCTTTCATATCATATTTTTAATAAAAATGTTTTAACATAGGTAATAATGTAGAAATAAAAGAAAAAATAGTTTGACTATGCCCTGCACAAGAGTGAGAAACCAATGGTGTTTTGGAGATGCTGAGACATCATTTAAACCAAGATTTGGGTTATTTGTCTATTATTGAGTTGTTAGGATCAAAACCTAAATGAGTCTTTTGTTCCATTTTAACAGTGTCTGACTGCTATCTTGTTTTCACCTCTCTTCTCATAATGTATTTAAAAATTGTTGAAACTTTTTGATGTTGAAATATTTACAAATGCATAAGACATCATAAGGAATGTTCAGGAAAATCCCTGGTACCTTCCCCCCAATGTTAACATCTTATACAACTATAGTAGAATAACAAAACCAAGAAAAGATTATTAGAATCCATAGAGAAATACATGAAATATTAGGGTTTTCATCGGTTATCTATGTGTGCTGTGTATTCTATGCAGTTTCATCATGTGCGCAGCCTCAAGAAACCCCCACTGCAATCAAGATACTACTGAGCTATCACAAGACTCTCTCATGTGATCCCTTGATAGCTACATCCACCTGTTCCATCATTTATCCCTAACTCCTGGCAACCGCTAATGTGTTCTTCCTGTTTATAATCATAGTATTTCACAAATGTTACATAAATAACATCATGAAGCATGTATCCTTTTGAGATTGGCTTTTTCTTTTTTTTTCATTACTCAATGTAGTTTCTTTAAGGCTCATCCTCGTAGTTGCTGAGTAGTATTCCATGTTATGGATATATCACAATTTGTTTAGCTGATTGCCCTTTGAGGAATATATGCATAGTTTCCCAATATTGACTATTACAAGTAAAACAGCTGTGAACACTCATGAACAAGCTCCTGTGTGAAAATAAAGCTTTATTTCTCAGGGATAAATACCAAAGAGTTCATTTCTAGGTTGTATGGCAAGTTGTAGCATGGATCAGTACTTATTTCATTTGTTTGTGTGGATAAATATTATGACATTCTGTTGTTTGGATGTGACCCATTTGGTGTACCCAATCATCAGTTGATAGACATGTGGCTTATTTCCACCTATTATGAGTAATGCAGCATGAATAACTCTATATGAGCTTTAATCTTGAGGGGGAGGTATACATCTAGGAGTAGAATCCCTGGATCAAATGGTATTAAACCTTTTGAGGACCACCAGATTGTTTTCCATAGTGGCTGCAGTGTTTTTTATTTCCACCAGAAGTATATGAGAGTTTCAACTTGTACACATTATTGCCAGCACTTGTTATCATCTGATCTTCCAATTATAGCCATCCTAGAGAATGTGTAGCATCTCATTGTGGTTTTGATTTGCATTTCACTAATGACAAATGAATTAAGCATCTTTTCATATGCATATTGCTCATTTGCTTATCTTTTTTGAGAAATGTTTGTGTAGCTTCCTTGCCCACCATTTTTAATTTGGGTTATTTGTCTTTTTATTATCGAGTTGTTAGGTTTTTAAATATATTCTAGATGCGAGTCACTTATCAGATATACAAATTGCACATATTTTCTTTCGGTCTGTGAGTTTTCTTAATTTCTTGATGATATTCTTTGAAGCACAAAATTTTTCAATTTTGATGAAAAAATTAGCTTTTTTTTCTTTGGTTGCTTGTGCTTTTGGTGTCATATCTAAGAATGCATTCAACATATAAGGGCATGAAGACTAACACCTATGTTTTCTTCTAGGAGTTTTGGCTTTTACAGTTAGGTTTTGATCCATTTTCAGTGAATTTTTTAAGTGTGAGGTAAGGGTCTATATCATTCTTTTTCATGTGGCTATCCAAGTGTCTCTGCATAACTTATTGAAATGACAATTCAGGCTGGACACACGTTGCTCAGTGGTTAGGGTGCCAGCCACATGCTCCGGGGCTGGTGGGTTCCATCCCAGCCTGGGCCTGCTAAATAAACAAACAAACAAAAAATAGACAAGCATTGTTGTGGGCCCCTGTAGCCCCAGCTACTAGGGAGGCTGAGGCAAGGGAATCACTTGAGCCCAAGAGTTTGAGGTTGCTGTGAGCTATGATGTCACAGCACTCTACCAAGGGTAACAAAGTGAGAATCTGTCTCAATAATAAAATAAATAAATAAATTGTCATCCTTGTTGAAAATCAATTGACCACAGAAAAATAGATTTATTTCTGGACTCATACTTCTATTTCATTGATCTATGTATCTATCTTTATGCCAGTGCCATACTGTCTTGATTAATATTGCTTTATAGTAAGTTTTAAAATGGGGAATTATAAATCCTCCAACTTTGTTCACCATTTTCAAGATTGTTTAGCTATTTTGGGGTCCCTTGGACTTCATATAAATTTTAAAATCAACTTGTTAATTTCTGCAAATAAGCTAGAGATAATTCTGATAGAGATTGTGTTGAACCTGTTGATCAACTTAGGAAGTTCCTCAGCTCTTTCTTTCATTTCTCCATGAAATGTCTATTATTTAAAGTGGCATAAATGTCTCCTTTCATGAGATATTTTGGAATAAAAATAGAAAAAAAGATCAAGTTCTGTGACTTTAAAATGCGAAACCTTTATTCAGATGAGGAAAACTATAGAAACAGAAAAATAAATATTTTAAAAATCTCACTTATTAAAGAAAAATGGTTACATAATTTTTTTTTTTTTTAGAATCTTCTATTTTCATCAAGACCAAGAAATTTGAAACAGGGAGCACAGAATTTGAAACAAGGAAATTACCATATTTAATATGCACAAATTCTTTCCTCTCAGGGGGACAACACAGTAAGGATATATACTTTATAATTCAGTTTGTAGTCTGAAAAAAGTTGAAAGAAGTATTTGAACTTTCTTTCCAAAGGAGTGGAATATAAGGAACTTTGTAAAGCTTGGTTTAAAATTATTTTTTAAGAGGTAAGAAGCGTTGTTATTTACACTTTAATATTATTAATAGTGATAATAGTACCATTATTTACAGAACCCTTTTATAGCTTACAAACTATGTTGATGCCCATTATATGTCTTTTTCATCTATTTTAGACTAATTTTATTTCACCACCATAACAAACAGACCCTTTTGTGTCTAAGTTACTACATTTCTGTATTTTTGTGTTTTGGAGCTAGACCTCCTATTTGACCTCTGGCAACCCAACATACGGATGAAGTGCTGCTAACTTATTTTGGACTAGGGACTCTTTGACAATAGAAGATAGACACTTAACCAGAAAACTATATTTAAATTCACAAAGTAAAACATGTGAGATAATAAAGAAAACAATTATATATAAATATGGCTGTTAAAATTCTAAAAAACACATTTGTAACATAGCAGTATATGTGCTTTTCAATAAGCACATTAATAAGATTTAGCGATAGATTTAATAACTTAGCAAGAGCTAGTAGTAGGTTTAATAACTTCTGCAGTTTTGAAGTAGAAAATGCAAATAATATTTTAATATACTTACAACAAGTTAATGTAATATGAAAATAACTAAAATTCCTACTGGTAAAAAAAAATGCAAATTTTTTACCTACATTCATAATTGAAGAAAAGGCTAAATTTCAGCTAGAGGTTAATGAAAATAATAATGTCTTTTTTTTTTTTTTTTTTCCTGTCCAAGTTCATAAGCCACTGAGTTACAATCACGGATCCATGTGGAGGAAAGGGGAATAGGAAGAAAAATGTATTTTGTTATAGGTATAAATTCAAGAAAATGTTAATCCATTATGTCATTGGTTTGGGTATGTGTGTTTCAGACTGAACTTTCAGATTCAGATCCTACTTACGAGGGTGGCTTGCACAGCCATAGGAGATGTTCGAGTTGCTACACTTGATCTCAAGCCACATGCACCATCATGAAACTGAGTTTCAGGGAGAGCTATTGTATATATTAAGAGCCACGAGGATGTTTGCTTTTCTCAACCAATTTGTCATGTCATTTTTGTCAGCCATCTGGTATACCACACATTACAAAGACAATTAAAAGAGATGAGAGCAAAGTTAGGAAATTATCTGTAAGCACATCTTGTTCTTGTATAATTGGTTACAATGCACTTTTTAAATCTTTGCCAACTCCTTATATGTTCCCTCTCTATAGTGCAGACTACTTCTGGATTTTTATTAACTGGCACAAAGTCTAATTGTTGCCTAAGGATTTCACAATTCAAATTTAAGTTTGAAGTCAGAATAGCCTGGAGTGTGGTAACAAAAAAGGAAGAAAGGGCCAGGAGGCAACAAATAAAAGAGTAGACCAAAAGGAAGTTCAAACCTTTTCCCAGCAGCCTTTATGGACAATAGTCAAAAGACACAGAAAATGCTGGAATTTGGCATAATTCATATTTTCCAGGAAAAAATGTAATTCAAATGGGAATACACTTACAAACAAATAAAAAATTAACTGAAGAAACGTAATTTTGTTGTATTAAGCCCCTTACAATTAAGTGTGTTATTGAGAACCTGTTGGAGAACATCTTTGCAGAGTCAGGATTGGAAGTTGCATGCAATATCAGTAGAGAAGTAAAATCTTGTTTTGCTTTTGTCTCCCTTCCCTCCTGCAAGCAGAACTACATCAGTGAATCAAGAAGGTGCTTCTGAGAATGCCATACAAGGGGAGCAGGGCAGAGGCTCCCCGGTCATAGATGTCAACCTCCCCAGTTCGTTCTTCAGCCGTCATCATTTCACTCCTCTAAATCCTAAAGCTTTTTTGGTTTTTGTTTATTTTGTTTTTACTTTACCACTTTTTCAGATTTTTAAGTGCCTCTGGGAAGCACTACATTTGAACACCTGAGTTATTACATAACCACTAGAGGATTAATTGCTAGAGAGCGGAAAGGTAGATTTTAGAACTATGAGATACCAGAGACTTATCTGACCGGAAAGATCCAAGATGTGTGTTCAGATGACTTGGACCAAAGTCTTGGGTGCACTACTTTCTTTGAGCTTTGGTTTCCTAATGTTTGAAGGGGCATTGATTATAATATTTTTCCCTATTGATGTCATGAAGATGTTGTATAAAATGTCCCTGTAATTAATGCTCGTACATACTACCGTGTTCCTTAGTGCTTTGGTATGGGTCAGAGTCGGGAAGGTGAATAAAAAGCAAAATGAAAAGGATGTTAATGTTTGGTGTTTTTTTTTTTTTTTTTTTTTTTCAAGACTGGCTTCCAGGGCCCACTTGGAAGTTTAAAAGTATAAGAGAAACTGTGGTTTCTATAGAGTGTACTCCTGCAGTGTGCCACATTTAATTAATCCCTACATCTATCAATTCGCCAACCCATCTATCTAACCAACCAGCCACAGACGATGATGATTACTCAGCACCTAACCCAGGCCAGATAAGAAGAGAGATTTGGTGAAAAAAAAAAACAAACTGGCATCCTCTTTATCAACTCCCAGGTCAATTTTGGGAGTCCTGGTATTATAAGTTATGTTACTCTCATTTGTTGAGGGTTTTTTTCCCATTTAATATTTTCAAGTCACTTTTTACAAAAATGCACAGGCCCATACTTGAAGATACCTCTCTCTGTTTCTCTCTCTCTTTTTTTTCAGATTAATATAGCCATGATTGGGTTGCATGGTTTGCTTTTGTTAGGTAGTATCTGAGCTGTCATGGAGCCTTTCACCCAGGACGAGTGTTATATACCCCTACATTGTACCATCAGGTGGGAGCTCCTTCTGGACTGAAAAAGCTGAAGTTTCTCAAGCCATTGGCCACAACATTTTATAAGAGAAACTAGAGTCTGACAGATTACAAATTCTTAACACACGCTGGGCCACGCATGCACATATTTATCATGTATTTATTTGATGTGAGAGGTGTAGACATGTGGGAGGGTGGATGGCCATGTGGTTGGAGGCATCCAGATCACTGGGAAGTAGTTAAAAACAAACAATGGATACTTTTCATTTCACTGCATCTCAGGGTGCCTAAACAAAGTTTACAGTAGTTTTAAAAAATGTTTTCAGGGTTGGCCCCCCCTGACTCAGTGGTTAGAGTGCCAGCCACATACAACAGAGCTGGCAGGTTGGAACCCAGTCTGGGCCTTCTAAACAAGGACAATTACAACAAAAAAATAGCCAGGTGTTGTGGTGGGCGGCTGTAGTACCAGCTACTCCCAAGAGTTGGAGGTTGCCGTGAGCAGTGATGCTATAGCACTCTACCGAGGGCAACATAGTGAAACTCTGCCTCAAAAAAAAAAAAAAAGTTTTCATTGCAAAAAGTATCAACGGATGTCCCATACTGATATTAGATGGCTAACTCAAAATTCAATGGGTAAACATAAAATGTCACAATTGTATCCAGTTTGAAGAACACTGTTTTCATCTTTCACTTCACATTACCTTCACCTCTGCTCAAGCTCCATTTGAGACAATTTATAAAGCAGTATAATAAGTGGAATGTTTTTTGTCTGCCTTTTGCATAATGAAAAAATATTAGTAGGAGACCTACAGTAGGAATCAGAAAATTTCTGTGAGCTTGGGCAAATCACGTAACCCCTCCAAGTATCTGTAAACATGGCAATAATCAAAACTTCCCTTCCTACTCCACGAGATTGTTGTGAAAATCAAATAAAACCATACATGAGAAGGCTCTGAATTTTCTTTCTGTTGTTTTGAGAGTTTTTTTTTTTTTTTTACCCAAAAATGTGCCATGCAAGCGTAAGATAGTGTTATTTTCTTACTGTCTTTTTAGCTGCTCTGTGTTTGATGTGTGCTTCCTCATCACGTACCTTGTAGAAGCTACTCCACGGAATGGGAATAGATCTTTTATTGATCATTCCATCTGACTGGCTAAGGGAAGTGTAGTGCCACATATTCTGGAAACTCTGCTGAGAACAGGGGGATATGACCTTGTTATAAGGAGTGTCACTGTTCACAGATTACCCAAGGATCCAACCTGTCTCCTGTGTAGAGGTGATTTATAGTGCATGCTATAATGGGCGGTTATAATGCTGCAATCAGGGAACAGAGATCGCACTAGCATTACCGAATAGGCCATACATAATTCTGTCCACAGGATGCACCATTTGCCTTTAATGGTCTGAATAATGTAGCAACAGAACAGCAAAAGAAAGTAATTTGAGAAATAAAGCCAACCTGTTTATTAAGTGATATACAATGCTGATAGTTCCCAAAGTATTCTTTGTTCTCGTTATATTTTTACCTTTCCATGAGAGCAATCAATAGTAATACCTGATATATGCATGCTGTATTGCACTTTATAAGGGGGCTTTATAAAATATACTTTAATCCCTACAGAATCTTAATCAATTAGGAAGGACAGAGCCTTGTCATAGAAAAGGGGAGAAGCTGGCAGCTGTAGCTCTCTGAGTAGGGTGCCAGCCCAGAGCTGGTGGGTTTGAACCTAGCCCGGGCCTACTAAAACAAACAAAAATAAAGCTGGGCATTGTGGCAGGTGCCTGTAGTCCCACCTACTCAGGAGGCTGAGACAAGAGAATCGCTTGAGCCCAGGAGGTTGAGATAGCTGTGAGCTATGACACCATAGCACTCTATGCAGGACAACAAAGTTAGACTCTGTCTCAATTAAAAAGGAAGAAAGAAAGAGAGAGAGAGGAGGAGAGAGAGAGAAAGTAAAAGAGAGGAGATTATTAAAAATTGCTAAAAATTTGCTCAAGATTATATACCTTGTTAGTAGTAATTGAGTCAAACTCAGGTCTTTGATTCAGGTTTTTTTGGTTTTGTTTTCCTTCAGCAAATCTGCTCTGAAAGTGTATGCACCATTGCAATGCCCTGGATATCCATTAACTACATACCTGGGAGTTTTTCTGACTTGACCTACAGGAGATGCTAGAGTTTCTCCATCAGTGGTACAACAAAAGCATACAGCCCTAAACAAATCAAAAAGAAACTTACCACAGTGTTACACAAAAGTAAAACATCACCGCATTTATTAAAATTTATTCTGCCAAGAGACAAGATTCCCGAGACTAATTGTATACATATCATTTCATTGAGTCACGCATGGAAGCTGCACGCATCTTTTTCAGTTATTGTTTAATTGTTCCTGTTATACGCATAGTACATAATGTACTCATCTTATTTTTCTAGAAAAGTCTGCAGAAGCATTGGATTGAGCTCAAAGTACATTCTTTGTTTCCCTGGTGATTAAGAATCAGCCATAGAACAACTTGATCAACCAAAGTAGCCAATTCAGCAAAGGGCAGTGTATTTTGCCTGTTAGTTTGGAGTTTATAATTACAGGTACGAGGCAATCCTGGCAAAGTCCCATTCACATTTATCTGTGCTCTCTGCTCTCTTGCATAAGAGGGTATACTGTTACAAGGCAAAGCGGCTGCTCCTTTTATGACCTTAGAGAAGTCTTTGCAAATGGCTCCATTCCATGCATTTGTAATATAAAACAGTTCTAAGTTATGGTAGGGACCTGGCTGAATTCACGACTCAGGCAGAGGGGATCACTTAAAAAACTCATAAGAGAAGTTTATGTGGAAAGGGTGTGTTGTGCATCAAAGTACATTGTCCTTATTTTCACATTATGTTGTATCCACACTACGTAAGTAATTTGAGTTTGTATCACATTATGTTGTATCCACAGTACGTAAGTAATTTGAGGCCATTATCTAGCTGATGTTATCAATGTTAATGGACAATCTGGTTAATCTGGCTTTTAAAAGGCGATTTTAGCAATAAGAAGTGAAATGCCAAGAGAGTACTTAAATGAATTTTCTTTAATTTTTAAGTTCAATTGCGGCTCCTAACTTTATTTTCCAATTACCACACGATGCTTCAATAGTAATGCTGCAATAATAACACTTTTTCCTGAAAGAGTCCCTTGTATTCAATTAGTTCAAAGTGCATTTGGTTATATACAGTATATGGTTTTCCATTTGAATTTGAACTACAAACATTAGTAACTCTGGTATTTTCACTATTCTCTTTCTTCTCTTCATTCCAGTCATAGAGATTTCTTATTTTCTTAGGTAATTTTGTGTGTGTGTGTATGTTTGTGTATATATATATATATATATGTATGTGTGTGTGTGTGTGTGTGTGTTTATGTAAATATATATATTTTCTTCATACATTTAGAGGTCAATTCTCTTTGCGTTGAAAGTGTTACCCTAGACTTATCTTCTCTCATTTTTGGACTTCATTGCTTATTTTTGTTAAAAATTTTATTCACACATTATGTGAATATTTATTAGGCACACATTCATTTTATGCAAAGAAGTGGATTTAGGTTGATTCATATGAAAATTTCAATGTCCAACCACTTTTGACCTGTAAAAAATTCATATTTCATATGATTCAATAGAGTCTTATGTATTATGTTGTAGCATCTGAACTTATGAAAAAGAAAGGCTAGGTATCTGCTACTTTGTATCCTTTGACCTATATCTTCCTATTTCCTCTTCTCCCCAACCCAACCTCTACCCCTGCTAATTGCTGTCTCTACATATTGCACCTTTTATTTATTTATTTACTTTAGATTTCGTGTATAAATGAGATCATACAGTATTCTTCTTTCTGTTTCTGGCTTATTTCTTTTAGGATAATGTCCTCCAGATTTACCCACGTTGTAACAAATGGCAGGACTTTCACATTTTCTTTGTCCCTTTATCTATTGATGGATACCTTAGGTTGTTCTTATATCTTGGGTGTTGTGAGCAAATGAATAACATGAGGACTATGGTAATAAAATTGCATCATCTCAGCAATTTTTTGTTAAATAAGTAGATTTTAACTGCTCTTGTCAGGAAAAAAACAACTATGTGAGACAATAGATCTGTTGATTTACTTCACTAAAGTAACATTTTGCTGTCTAAATGTGTCCTGTAATATCATGCTGTAAACCTCAAATATACACAGTAAAGTTTTTTCTTTTTTTTTTTTAAAGACAGGCTAGGAAGTGTTTTGGAGGAAGTGACATTTAGAAGTTGGTCTAGCATGATTGGTTTTCAAGAAAGATACAGTAGGCACACTCTTCCAGAACATAAATGTATTTAAGAGCATAAAAGGGAAAAACTTACCACAAAAAACAAGTGAGGTGATAGCGATGGTGATCAATTTGATTTAAGCATTCCACGTTACATATCAAATCATCACATTGTACCCCGTAAATGTATATAGTTATGATTTTAATTAAAAATTAAATTTAAAAATCAAGAAAAAAGTAGAAAAATGTACAAAGTGTTCAGAGATTTACAAGGTGTTAAGTTGACCCCCTGCCTGTGTAGTGTGGGGACAAGCCTGAGAGACAGAGTTTGTGCCTATTTTTTCATAGAATTTTTTGACGTTTTGCTATTTTGCTGACATTTTGGGTTGAGTTCCTTATATCATGCAGATATGAACCGCTGGTCAGATATACTATGGTTTGCAAATACCTTCTCCCATTCGGTAAGTTTTCTGTCTTCTCATTACTCGGTTTCCTTTACTGTACAGAGGCTTTCTAGTTTGATGAATCTCATTTGCTTCTCTTGTCTGTGCTTTTGAGGTCTTATTCAAAACATCCTTGCCTCACCCAATTTCATGAAGCATTTCCTTTATGCTTTCTTCTAGGAGAGAATTATGTTTCCGTAGTTTGGGGTCTTAAAATACTCGCTTCATTGAGTTTGGTCTGAAACAAAATCCACAACCTCTCCAGGGTCTGCATGTACTTTTCACTGGCTTTCTACTGGATAAGAAAGAGACAACATAGTAGAGGTAACATTTGAAGATAAAATAGATCAGAATTTTTCAGAAATGATGATGAGAAAAAAAGCCTGGTACCAGAGAAGAGAACCATTTACATGCATTATATGTAAACCCACCATAAACCACATCTGCACAGGAGGGAGGTAGGATAATGGGGAGCTCAAGGATAAGAGCTGTTTTCACTTTTTTCCTTCTGGTTTACTAAGAAGAAAAGCATTCAAACAGGTGGTCTATGATCCATTCACTTTCTTTGAGAATGTTGGGAGAAGGTATCTCAGAGAGAAAGAATGAGAGCCAGTCAGCCCAGTCTAATCTCTTTGTCACCTAGAAGTTCAGGTAAATAGACTAAGGATATTTGCTGAAAGGAAAGGTTCTTATCTGTAGACTGCCTTGACAGGATGCACTTGCTAAGGATTACTTAGTAAGGAAGCCCAGAATTTAGAGATCTGTGACATATAGTTCCCTGAAGAATATTATGCTATACAACCCTCTGGAATACAAAAAGGAGATGTTCCATAATTTAACACCTATGCTATGTGAGGTACACCTGAAAAGCTCCATCTGAAACCTCTATTATTTTGGTTCTGATCTGAGGAGAAAGGCCCAGGGAGCTTCCTTTGATGTCCTAGACGCCATCAGCTTTGTCTAGGCTCCTTGATTGCCCACACGTGCAATTGTTAATAAAGCTCATTACTGCATACGCAGTCTTCCAGTGAGTCTGATTGACAACTTGATCTCGCCTACTCATGAAATAAATCAATAAAGAAAGTTGTAAACTAAATGCCTAATGTTATAGAGTGCTTTGTTCTATTGAGTCATGTATATAGACTAAGGCTGAACTAAAATAGGCAGAAATTTATTAGCCTTCAGAAATTATTCTGCAGTATTCTAGGGTCTATGAATATCTCTGTAGTAACTCTGCTACAAAATTAATATATATGCTATAAAACAACTGTTAGAAAATATCCTAGAAAAAGACTTCAAGAACATATGCCATGGTACTAATAGTGGTTATCTGTGGGTGGTGACGTATGGAGTTACAGTCACTTTTTTCTGTACTGTTTTCCCAAAATATTTGATAATTGCATGAATAATTCTTTTTATAAATAACAAAAGATAAAATGTAAAACTATAGTATATCTTGTATGATACAAATTTATTACAAGTATATAAAAGAAATCATCCAGCAAAAAGACTGAATGGAAACATATCATATGTTACCTAAGCTTTTCTTAAAATTGTTGGAACTTGAGCGACTTGTTTATATTTTCAGTGTTTCTAAAATTTTTATAATGAGCATGAATATCTTTGTGGTGAAAAAAGCTAAAATTTTATGGAAGAATATGCAATTTGAAATAGGTTTTGAACAAAGCATTTCCACTGTTTTCGTCAGTGGAATTTTTCCATCTTGTAAAAATACAACTGATGTTTATATGACAGTCATAGAAAAAGTACAAAGTTTATATAAACCTCAGCATTAGGAGTCAATGATCCCAAAGACACAAATGCCCTTTTGTCTTTATCTAAAAATGTTATTGTAGCTACACCCTACATATACTTATTTGCTCCTGTCTATTTACACTTTATCTTGGCTATTGGCAAGATGAAGAAACTAGTCTAAGAATTCAAAAAATATTTTCTTCATCACCAGCCTAAGAATAGCCCTTACATATAAATAAATGTTTGTTTTTTTGTTTTGTTTTGTTTTTTGAGGCAGAGTCTCACTTTGTCACCCTTGGCAGAGTGCTGTGGTGTCATAGCTCACAGCAACCTACAGTGATCCTCTTGCTTCAGCCTCCCGAGTAGCTGGAGCTACAAGGTACCCACCACAATGCCCAGCTATTTTTAGAGACAGGGCCTCACTCTAGCTCAGGCTGGTCTCAAACCCATGAGCTCAGGCAATTCACCTGCCTTAGGCTCCCAGAGTGCTAGGATTGATATATTTTCTTTAAGTATTGTGGTCAGTGTTGAAAAATGTGACATTTCTGATTGATAGCTCCAAAAATACAAAGTGTGGTCTCCTCTTTCATTGTGTGTGAAACAGCACAGAAGTTGCCTGAGAATTCTTAGCCCTATACTTTTTACTATTTTTTGAATAGTAGTTTTAGAAAGTGACTCAGAAATAAATGGAACCATTCAATCCAGAGCCAGAACCAAGAGCATAGATTCAAGATCATGTTTTTATGGATGCACATTAGCTACCATCTGCTTGAAAAGCAATCATACTGCATGAATCTATCACCATTCATTCATTCATTTAATAAATAGTCCTTAGCAACAAGTAAGAGGTGGGGGATTCAGGAGTGCTCGGTGGTGATCAAGATGCACATAGTCCCTTAGCTGAGGGAATCTTACATGTTAGAGGATGGGGGTGGGGTATGGAACAAAATCACAACATTAAGGATATATTTACAATTTGAAGTAATGGCTAAGAGTTCTATGGAAAGGATAGTACAAGGGGACCTAGTTTGGGTTAGAGGGTTAAGATAGACTTCCTCAGAATTTGTTATTGGAGCTTTCTTAGTTTCTTTGGTGCCATGACGTTTGCCTGATTCTTTGTTTCCCATGTTGCCTTAACTTAGCATCCATGCATTTGATGGCACAAGCCCCTCTTTCAATTTCTTCAGATTATTTTTGGCAAGTTAAACTCTTCTCCTATTAGGTATCTGGGATGATGGATCACTACTGAGACCAAGAGACCAAGGTTGAATGGAGTTGGATCCTGTCTGATATCTGAATGGAATGGACTATCTCTAGAACTTTGGAGCTCTAGAGCTGACACTGGGATGAGGACCTGCTTCAGGGCTCTCAGACAGAAGGCCTCTTAGCAGGTGGCTGACAGGTGTGGCTTTCTCATGATATCTGGGGGCTTCCTGTTAAATCCCAGTTGGTCCTGGGAAGGCTTGTACACAGTTGGGAGGGCTGGAGCCATGTCAAGGAAGAAAGGCCTCTTTACAAATGAATTTAACTGAGGCTGGAGATGTAAATAGGAGGAGAAATAAAGTCTGAGTTGTAGGGAAGAAGATGGGAGAAGGCCCTGTGGAAGGACATTGTGGAGCCCTGGAGGAACTGTAGAGCAGAGTGGTTGAACCAGAGTGAACCAAGAGGCCTGCCATGTAAGCTGCCCCAGTGTCCAGGAACTCCCAGATGGGGATTTTTATCCAAGAGCAATGGAAAGTCATTCAAAGCTTTTGAACAGAGGAGTAATCCTCCTACAGAAATAGATAACAATGAATGCCACCTTCATATTTAAAGCAGTTTTATGTCAGGGTTGAGGTATTAGATTTCATATCTTTAGGGACATCACTGCATGCAGACCACATGAAACTGAGATTTGAGTCTGTGGAACCCCCAGTACCTCCTAGAGCAGAATGGTTAAGACTTCAGGCTTTGGAATCAGTCTGTCCTAGATCCACCACCATCTAAGGGTACGACTCTAGGTAAGCTTCTAAATATGGATAGTTGGAAAAATAATTTGTTTTTGTGAGAACTAAATGAATGATGCATAGAAAAGGTGCATGTTGTATCTGGTACATTGATAATGATCAACAATAATATCCCGCTATTTTTTGACTCACTGATATAGGGAAAGAATAAAATCATCCCACAGTGGACTTCTGTGCTCCTTACATAAGCCAGTGCTGGATGTGTTTTTAGAGAGCCAAATTGTGCTCAGTGATTTCAGAGTAATGAGCCAAATACATTAACTTCTGGAAACAGATGAAGCCTATTTTGACTAAATATAGAGATAATTAGAGTCTAGACTCTATCTGTTGATCGGCTTGAGGAAGCATAATGAAAATCAGCATGCTGTAATAGAATAATATACAGGGCTAAAACGAATCAGAAACTTCACAACACAGATGAAAAACAACTAATGGTGTTGATGTCAGAAGTACATTATTAGCTGCATCTTCTTATAATCTCACAATGTTTGTGTTTCGTGTTGTAACAGCTTCCTAATAGTGTAATCAATTATGCCTTTCTGTTTGGCTACTGAAGCCTCTTCTTTCCTCCACACATAGTTTGGTAAAATTATAAAGTGTCAGATAAAACTCTTTTTCTGCGGTTTTATAAAATGCATTCGAAGCTCTCATTCTTTGATGTAGTTGAGTATAAAGATGAAAGGTCCTTACAGATACTTTTTATGCAAAGCCAGAGAACTGCTTTTTCTTTTTCTTATAGAAAAAGTATTTACTGTTTTGTCTGGTATCAAGGCCTAGCTATACATATTTGCATATTGTTAGTGAAGCAATTTATGTTACTAGGAAAGCTCCAATATTATCACATAATACAAATGTAAATAAATATACAATATCAACATGTTACATGGAAAGGAGAAAAGGACAGATCATAAGATGTTGGCTGCTGGGCCAGCCTCAGGACAGAGAACCAGATGTAGAAGTTAGACTCGCAAGGCTCCTGTTCGCTGCCAGTGCTGTGGGGGAACGTGATAGGACTTAGCCAGTGCTAAGCCTATCTTCATGTAATAGCACAGGGTCAGAGTCAGAGAGAAGTCCAGGGTTTGAAACATCAAACTAAACTGTGCAGCAAATCAAACAGTTGGGAGTTGTGGTTAAATCAGATGAGTTTCATTAGTTTAAGCTTGGAAACTAATTCATGTATGGAGTACAATGTAAGTTTGAAAATGGCCACTGACCACTCCCAGCCTTTGGTAACTTTTTCACTAATCTTTGGTAAAATGAGAACAGCAAAAGCAACATAGTACGTTTTTCATAGAGTAAGGTCTACGGAGTTTTCACTCAGAATTTAGGTCTTTCTGTTCTTTTTTACATGTAATAATGGTGATAGAAGAGAATTTTTTAAAAAAATAATGTTCTTTTCTTGACAAGCTAAAATGTTGATAAGATTATGTCAGCCTGCAAAATATTTAAACATTGATTTCTTTACTGCATCTCTGAAATTTAACACACTAGGATCCAGTGGGATAGTGGATATGCAGACATGATGGTTAGTAATACAAGGAGCCAAAATGAGCCTTTTAAGCCAAAGCATGGAACCCCCTCCATTCCAACAGTCCAGATACATACATTGGAAGCACTGGAGGCTGGAACCTGGAGGCCTTGGTTGATGAAGCTGTGAAACACTTCATTAATAGCATCTCCCATCTTATGAGGACTGACTCTGGTTATAGTGCTAGGGTAAGATATGGGCACTATTATGCCCGGAGTTAATCTTTATTATGGAGAGTTGTTGATTGTAGGGGTATGAAGTTAACAAAAATGGGCTAAGTGTCTTGACACTCAGCTGAGTATTGAAAGTAGAAACAAATCCTGAAATACCATTAGGGAGATTTTCTGAAGGCTTTAATAAGTCTTTCCCACCCTGAGTTTTGTGAATAAAGGACTTAAGGAGTGTCAAGCTTTCCATGTTCCCAATGGGAGACCTGGCTTGAGTATGAACTGATTCTTCTCCAGGAGGATACTATGGAAGCCAGTTTGAGTTCATGGTTTTTCACCCTGGTCTTTGTAGGATTAACCTTACCAAGGGCTTAAACTTCCAAACAGTCTCTGCCCTTCGTAAATTATGATAAAAACCAGTTCAGTTTCCCCATCAACCTTCTTCAACAGGTACTAACCTATGTTTGATAGCACTTTCAATAGTAAATAATATTTTCAACTAATCTTTTTTTACTCTATTTCTAGAAAAAGAAAAAAAAGGAAGGCCCTAGGAAAATATGATCTGTCCCAGAGCTGTTAGTATTTAGCCAGACAATAAAGACTCCTAGGTCCTCAGTTCTAATGTTCATACTGCCTCTAACCTCCAACCAGGATTCTTTGTAAATTTAAGTCCTTCTCATTTATCTGTGGATTAGTCACTCTGTAGTATGTATTTTTCAAATCAGCCATTCTGATTACTCAACACATGTTCTGAGAAAAATAATGTTTTCTATACCAATAGTACAACAATTCAGAAATTGTATTATCATCTATAAAAGGGGAGTCAATAATACTTAATTTATAATCAAATCCCAAGTGGCCTTCAATTGTTTTATGATTCCCAGATTGGAAAACATTCATGGTCTCTTCGAGGAATTATAATGTAGTTATAATATACTTTAATATACTCAGATAAAATGTGTTATATCAATGCATTGTAATTAAAATGCATTATTAGAGAATCTCCATTTGCTTTTGCTATATTTAACATTTTTAATTTGTAATATATTGCTATCTCTAATTGCTCTTTCTCAAACTTACTGTATGAGATGAATTAAAATTATACTTGTTTATTTCATCCCTTCTTAATGGGAAGAAATGGAAATGTAGAAGACTTGTTTAGGTCACACAAATCAGAGACGAAAGCTAGATATCAGAGACTCCTGGTTCTGGCAATAAAGTAACAGTAGAAGACGTGAAGAACCCTAGACATGATGAATAGATGATTCAAAGAAAGCAAATAACATGCCCAGATTTCAGGAATGTAATGGGAATAGCAGATCCCTATTGGTATAAGATGAGTGTAAGTGCCTTGCTCTGGGTAAGAAGCCTGGCTTTAGTACCCAGAGGGGGATAGCACATGGGAGATTGGGCCTCCTATGTGCTGAATGCTTGTGTCCTCTTAATATTCATGTGTAGGAGCCCTAACTCCAGAGTGATAATATGTTGAGATGGACCTTTGGGAGGTAATTAGGTGTATGTGAGCTCATGAGGGTAAGGCCCTTATGATGGGATTAGTGCCCCTAAAAGAAGAGACACCAGCAAACTTGGTCTCTTTCCCTACACCAGGTGAGGAGAAAGCCTCACTAGTGAGAAGAAAGCCAGCTATCTACATGGTAGGAAAAGAGCCCTTATCACAGTGGTTCTCAACCTGTGGGTCACAACCCACAGGAACTGTATTAAAGGGCCACAGCATTAGAAGGTTGACAACCACCGGCTTATCAGAACCACAGTATGCTGGCGCCCTGATCTTGGACTTCCAGCCTCTAGAATTGTGAGAATATAAATGTACTGAGGCCACCTGAGTAGATTAATATAAGTGACCAAGTAAGAAAGAAAGTGTTCCCAAAGCAGTTGAAACTGTTTCTTAAGTAAAGCTAATGCCTTTAAAGGATTGCCCTTTTAGTCAAAGGCTGAGAAACAAATTTGTTCCTTAGCAAAAAGAAACAACAGATGTATTTATTTGTTTCTACCTTTATTTCTAGTGAAGAAATAAAAACAAAAGAATTACCCCTGATAATTTAACACTACAGACCTATGTTTCAAGTAGATTTAGGGCAATAACTTAGCCTACCCAAGTGGGTTAAACCCTCAACCCTGGGTTGAGAAATTAATACAAAAATTGTTGCATTGATTTCTAGGCCAATGGTACTGCAAGCTCCCAGCAGACACCAAGCACACTGATGACTGGTGGGAGCTTCCATCAGAGGGGTTCTATAAGGAATAAACAGGCCAAAGAAGAGTGCTATAGAAAAACCACACACCACACAAGGCAGGCACTTACCACAGGGGGAGTGAATATGAACAGTAGAATTACAGGGTCAGAGCCTGTGGCTCAGTGAGTAGGGTGTCAGCTCCATATATGGAGGGTGGTGGGTTTGAACCCAGCCCAGGCCAAACTGCAACAAAAAATAGCCAGGTGTTGTAGTGGTTGCCTTTGTCTCAGCTACTCTGGAGGCTGAGGCAAGAGAATTGCCTAAGCCCAAGAGCTAGAGGTTGCTGTGAGCTATGACGCCACAGCACTCTACTGACAGCAACAAAGTGAGACTCTGTCTCTAAAAAAAAAAAATTACAACCCAAACCTTGATATAAAAGAAAGACAATGTGAAACAGAATATAAACTACATTTTCAATAATTAAGACATAATGATTGGAGATTAAAGATGGCAGTCAAGTAACAGCTTCCCTGCAACTGGGTACAGTGAGTCTGGGGAGACAAGACTCCGGGCATCTCTGGCCGCTGGGATCTGCCTATGATCATCCTTTTGAGGAAACAGGGAGCCAGCAAGGGAATTCTGGACCCCAGGAGGAGGACAAAAACAGTGGAAAACTGGCAAGTGGTTGCGTGTGTTCGATCGACCTAATCACGCCAGCAACTGTGAGTACAAGCAGCAGTGAGACTGCAAACCTGAAAGGCCTTACCTGTGAACTGTTTTGGTGTTCTTGGACTTGGCGCTCAGTTGAGCTGCCTTAGGGAGAGCTTGAGCAGTAGTGTGGAGAACTTTGGGCATTGTCTGGGGCCCCATACTGAGCCACTGAGCTGGGCATAGGAAGCCATTGTGAAAAAAACTGCCCTGGCAAGCTCCACTCTCAGGCTCCCAGAGCAAGGATCGGGTGGGACAAAGTAACCTAGTGACTGAGCAGCCTAAAGGCGGGGTCTGAGCTGCCTTACAGTCTTAATCAATAGGGGTAGAGTGAGGCAGTTTTGGCACACTGGAGCATAGGGCTGTTGCCCTGGGTAGAGTGCCGTGACGTCACAGCTCATAGCAACTTCAAACTCCTAGGCTTGGTGCCGCCCAGACCTCCATAAGAGCTGTGCAGCGACCCTCAACCGGTGACCCGCACCTACCGGGCCTCCGCATTCCCTGACCAGGAACTGCGGGAGCAACGCAACCCTGCGTCCTCCCTCCTGTGTCCTCCCAGCCTCCACACTACCCCGCTCATCTGGCCAGGGACTCTGGCAGCTGTTAGCCCTCTGGAGCCCTCCCTGTCTCTGCGCAGAGCCCTTCCCCTGGCCAGAGACTGCTGGAGACTTGGGCTCTCTGTGCCAAAGTCACTGGGTGCCAGGCACTCCCAGAACCGTGCACACCACCTCCAGCCTTGTTGCTGGATCTGGGTGTGTCACACACCGGAGCTGCTTCCACAACCAGAACTCCCTAGCTAGAGCAGCCCCAGAGGAACTACACAGGCTCACTCCCTACAAAGATCCAGCAACAATAGAGCGATCCCGCTGGGGTCTAATCTTGGAGAGACACCTCACCAACTCTGAGGACAGCCAGAGGCAACGGTGAAAAACAATCATGAGGCAAAATCAACAGAAAAACTCTGGCAATATGAACAATCAGAGTAGATCAACTCCCCCAAAGATAAATAGGGCAGAAACAGTACAAGACCCCATGCACAAACAAATAGCTGAGATGTCAGAAATTGAATTCAGGATGTGGATAGCAAATAAGATCAAATTAGAATTCCAAAAGTTATCTCAAGACTTCAATGAAATCAAAGATCAAATGACCAAAGATTTTTGACACATTGAGACAAGAAGTTGCATCCCTCAAAGATCTGAGAAACACAATAGAATCCCTCAGTAACAGAATGGAGCAAGCAGAAGAAAGGATTTCTGACATTGAAGACAAAGCTTTTGAACACTCCCAAACCCTCAAAGAAGAGAAATGGACAGCAAATACAGAGCACTTTCTCAAAGAGCTCTGGGATAATTTGAAGAAAACCAATATCTGTCTTATAGGGATCCCTGAAAGTGACAAAGTGGCTTCACAAAGCACAGAGTCTTTTCTCCATGAGTTCATGAAAGAGAACTTTTCAGACATGGCCAAGAGACTCCAAAATTCAGATAGCATACAGTTTCAGAACTCCAACACGACTCAACCTGAACAAGACATCCCCCACACACATCATAATCAATTCACTAAAGTTAATATGAAGGAGAAAATTCTGAAAGCTGCCAGATGAAAAAAAACCATCACCTACAAGGGGAAGAATATTATAATAACCTCAGATCTCTCTGCTGAAACCTTTCAAGCTAGAAGAGGATGGTCATCGACTTTGAATCTCCTGAAACAAAATAACTTTCAACCCAGGATAAACTGAGCTTCATTTATGATGGAGAAATTAAATACTTCAACAACATTCACATGTTGAAGAAATTTGCCACAACTAAACCAGCTCTCCAGGACATTCTTAGACCTATCCTTCATAAAGACCAGCATAATTCTCCACCACAAAAGTAAACCAACCCCAAAAATTTCTGATCAAACTCCAACTTCCACAATTGCAAAAGGATTAAAAATGTCCATCGGACTATAGAAAGGCTTATTAATATTCCCAATTAATGCGAGTGGTTTAAATTGTCCCCTAAAAAGGCACAGGTTGGCTGACTGGATACAAAAACTCAAGCCAGATATCTGCTGCATCCAAGAATTGCATCTTACATTAAAAGACAAATATAGAAAAGAACAAGGGATCCCATCACAGGCTGGGCAAGGGATATGAAGAGAAACTTCTCTGAAGAAGACAGGCGCGCAGCCTTCAGACATATGAAAAAATGCTCATCATTTTAATCATCAAAGAAATGCAAATTAAAACTACTTTGAGATATTATCTAACTCCAGTGAGACTAGCCTATATCACAAAATCTCAAGACCAGAGATGTTGGCGTGGATGTGGAGAAAAGGGAACACTTTTGCACTGCTGGTGAGAATGTAAATTAATACATTCCTTTTGGAAAGATAAATGGAGAACATTTAAAGATCTAAAAATAGACCTACCATTCAATTCTGTAATTCCTCTACTGGGCATATACCCAGAAGACCAAAAATTATATCATAACAAAGATATTTGTACCAGAATATTTATTGCAGCCCTATTCACAATTGCTAGGTCATGGAAAAAACCCAAGTGCCCATTGATCCATGAATGGATTAATAAATTGTGGTATATGTACACCATGGAATATTATGCAGCCTTAAAGAAAGATGGAGACTTTACCTCCTTTATATTTACATGGATGGAGCTGGAACATATTCTTCTTAGTAAAGTATCTCAAGAATGGAAGAAAAAGTACCCAATATACTCAGCCCTACTATGAAACTAATTTAGGGCTTTCACATGAAAGCTATAACCCCAGTTACAACCTAAGAATAGGGGGAAGGGGGAAAGGGAGGGGAGGGAGGGGGGAGGTAGGTAGAGTGAAGGGGGTAGGTGGGATTACACCTGTGGCGCATCTTACAAGGGTATATGTGAAACTTAGTAAATGTAAATGTCTTAGCACAATAACTAAAAAAACGCCAGGAAGGCTATGTCAACCAGTGTGATGAAAATGTGTCAAACAGTTTATGAAGCTAGTGTATGATGCCCCATGATCATATCAATGTACACAGCTATGATTTAATAAAAAAAATTAAAAAACAAAAAAAAGAAAGGAGAGAGAGAGAAAAAAATAAAAAATATTTACAAATAATTTCCTTGGCAAAATGAGCAGCTCACAGTAAAAAATTGATAAGCACATATCAGAAAAGTACTATGAGCCAGAATCAGCAAAATGCATGGAGTGAAAGCCATAAATATTTCAGATATTAGATTATTAGACATATTATAAATCTTGGCTGTGCAGAAGCTTTTTAGTTTGATCAAGTCCCAGTAGTGTATTTTTGAAGCTGCTTCAATTGCCCGGGGGGTCCTCCTCATAAAATACTCGCCCAGACCTTGAGGTATTGGGGTTCAAACCCAGCCCCGGCCAAAAACTGCAAAAAAAAAAAAAAGAGAGAGAGAGAGAGAGAGAGAGAGAGATAAAAACAGGATAAAATGGTGTTAAGAGTTATCATTAAGTGTGAAAAGTAAGATGGTATTGGACATCACCATTTAGTAAGGTGGATATATGTTACTCAGTAGTAGAATAAACAAGATTCAGCATCTATTCCATTCTTCACTTGATCTTAGCCAAAAGGCTGAGAAGCAATATCTATTCCATTCTTAGGTTTCATTTTTATAAATGTAAGCATCAAGAAATACTGTTCACATAAATAAGTCAAAAAGAATGGAAGGAGTTTTGTTAGAGCAAATGGCAAAGAATTATTTGAACAATTTCTGAGTAATAAGCTAAAAATTGCTTAGTGATCTATCAGTGAAACTTGTTTTTAGTAACCTACCACGTGACACCTCAATGAGGTTCTCCTTGAATTTGAAAGAAATGGAATTCACCTGGCTTGCAAAAGCACTTGTTATATAAACATTAGAGCAATTTACTTTCTCGGTAGTTATACCAATATTTCTAATTTTCCCTACATTTTGTGCCTGAGGTATTTGTACCCAGGATATTTACCTAGGATAAAGGCAGTCACTACATCAAGATTTTAGAGAAGGGAAAGGTATACCTTTTTTTAAAAATTGAGACAGAGTCTTACTTTGTTGCCCTTGGGAGAGTGCCATGGCGTTATAGCTCACACCAACCTCCAACCCTTAGGCTCAAGTGATTCTCTTGCCTCAGCCTCCCAAGTAGCTGGGACTATAGGCACCTGCCACAATGCCTGGCTATTTTTTTTGTTTTGGCAGGCCCGGGCTGGGTTTGAACCCACCAACCCCAGTGCATGTGGCTGGCGCCCTATCCACTGAGCTACAGGCGCTACCCGAAGGGTATACTTTACTTTTGCAAAGTGAAAAGAAGGGTGACTGTGAAAGAGGAGATAGAAAAGGAAAATATACTTTTTCATCACAAGTGCTTTCTCAGGAAGATTATTTTTAGAAAATTTGTCACCTATTAACCTCACACTGGTTTGAAGATTGCTATCAAAGCTTGCACATTTATACCAGGAGATGTGATCAATAATGTTCACAATAGCATTATTTGTAACAGCAGAAAAGCAGAAGATACCCACATGTCCACTGATAGGAGATTGGATAAATTAATCTGTGGCATATTGATGAAATGTAAAAATATGGATGATAAAGTAAAAACATCTAACATAGCTCTGGGAAAAAGAGGAGACAAAGAATGAAATAAAGGCAATATTTGAAGAAATATTGGCTGAAAATGTTGCAGAACTGTTGAAAGACAACAACCCCAAAATTCAATAATATTAATAACTCTTAAGCAGAATAAATAAACATAAATTCATACTTAGACATAACATGGTGAAACTGAAGAATACCAAAGTCAAAGAGGAACAAAGGCGATTATTTCAAAGAAGCAACAAGTTACGCTGACACTGGCATTATTTTCTCAATAGCAACAGTGAAAGCCTGAAGATAGAGGAATGATAGCTTTAATAACATGAAAGGAAAACTGCCAACTTAGAACTCTAGACAAAACAAAAGAATCTTTTAAGAATGAGGGTGAATCTGGCCAAGTGCAGTGGCTCATACTTTTTTTTTTTTATTACAACACACTTGTAATCCTAATACTCTGAGAGGCCAAGACAGGGGGATCCCTTGAACTCAGGCATTTGAGACCACCCTGAGCAACAGTGAGACCCCATCTCTACTAAAAATAGAAAAACTAGCTGGGCATGGTGGCACACTTCTGTAAGGATAACTTGAGCCCAGGAGTTTGAGGTTACTGTGAGCTAAGCTGATGCCGTGGCACTCTAGTCTAGATAGTAAGAGAGTGTTAACCATCACAAAAACCTAACTAAAAGAATTCTGAAAGAGGGGCGGCGCCTGTGGCTCAATGGAGTAGGGCGCCGGCCCCATATGCCAGAGGTGGCGGGTTCAAACCCACCCCTTGCCAAAAACTTCAAAAAAAAAAAAAAAAAAGAATTCTGAAAGATTCTACTTCAGATAGAAAAAAGAAATCCCAGGTAGAAGGCCTGTAATGAAAAAGCAAAATTTGAATACAGAAAGTATTAAATATATGGATAAACCTGAAAACCACTGACTGTATGACTATATAAATTAATAATAACAACAACAATAATAATCTATTGTGGGGGGTTTTTTTTTGAAACAAAGTCTTACTCTGTCACCCTGTGTAGAGTGCCATGCCGTAATAGCTCATAGCAAACCTCAAAGTCTTGGGCTCAAGAGTTCCTCTTACTTCAGTCTCTGGAGTAGTTGGGACTACAAGTGACTGCCATAATGCTACCTAGTTTTACTGTTTGTATTTGTCTATCTATCTCTGAGACAGAGTCTCACTTTGTCACCCTAGGTAGGTGCTGTGGTGTCATAGCTCACAGCAACCTCAAACTCTTGGACTTAAGTGATCCTCTTGCCTTAGCCTCCTGAGTAGTTGAGACTACAGCACCCACCACTCGCTATTTTTTTAGAGATGGGGTCTCACTCTTGCTCAGGCTGGTGTCAAACTCCTGAGCTTAAGCAATCCACCCTCCTTGGCCTCCCAGAGTATTAGGATTACAGGCATGAGCCACAATGCCCAGCCTGTATTGTGAGTTTTGTCAAAGATAGAATTAAAATACATGACAAAGGTGTAAGTAGAGATAAAAGAAGATAAAGTATTTTTTTTTTTTTGTCCAGGACAGAGGTTGATAAACTGTAGCACATGGCCTAAACATGACTCATTCCTTTTTCTTGTAAATAAAATTTTGTTAGAATACAGCCACACTCATTCACTTACATATTGTTTATGACTGTTTTCCCACTCCAAGGGCAGAGCTGAGTGGTTGTGACAGAGACCTTATTGCTGGCAAAGCCAAAAATATTTACCATTTGTGGCTCTTTACAAAAAACATTTGGCAAATTGATTTAGAAAAAACATAAGAGTCTTGTTTGATTTTTGCCATTGACAAATAAAGCATGCATGTAGTGGTTCCTAGGGTAACCTGTAAAAGAATAGAAAGTATTCTAGAGTAACTACTACATGAACAGAACAGAAGGAAAAATAGAATAAGAAATATCCAGTAAATGGCAAGAAAGGAGGGGAAAAAATCCATCCCTACTTTATTGTGATAAGGTTATGTGTCCACTAAAAGTTTTATAGTTTGGTTTTGCATATTTAAATATATACACCAACTGGAATTTATTTGTTTCTGTTTGGTGTGTAATATGGGTCTATTTTTTATCTTCCATTAGGATAGCCAATTGTATAGCACCATTTGTTCAATGGATGGTGTTTCCCAGTGATACTGAAATGCCATTTCTGTTATATACCAAGTGCAGAAAATATATGGATCTATTTCTGGACTCTCTATTCTTTTAAAAAATAAAGCTGTGCATGTTGCAGGAAGACAAGGCCCAATGGAGAGAAAGAGCACACAAACACCATGTTTATAAGAGGGAGGGCTTTATTTACTGGCCAGGAGCTTAGAAGAATTCCAAATGGCTGTGCTACCAGACTGGCTTGGTCTTTTCTTTTTTATCAACAGTCAAAAAGTTCCAACCCATAGGAACCCTTTTCATTGGCTAGTTTGAATCAAGCGGGAGATGCTATTCCAGCCCCCACAGGATTACAGGATTTCACAGAAGTGGAAATTTCTAGGTCCCAGGAAGTTAAGTTTATAAATTCCCAAGAGCTGAGTCACCATGGAGAGGACCCTGCAGATGTTTCCTTGTGGTTTCCTTGAGAAGACCTGTTCTCCTAGACCTCACCCTTCTCAGGTATCCTCTCTTATGCACTCTGGGAGGCTGAGGTGTGCGGATTGCTTGAGTTCAGGAGATCAGCACCAGCCTGTGCTAGAATGAGACCTCATCTCTAAAAATAGCTGGGTGTTGTGGCAGGTGCCTGTAATCCCAGCTACTAGGGAAGCTGAGGCAAGAGAATCACTTGAGCCCAAGAGTCTGAGGTTGCTGTGAGGTATGACGCTACTGGCACTCTACCGGAGGGGACAAAGTAAGACTTTGTCTCAAAAATAAATAAATAAATAAAAAATAAAGATGTACTGTTCTTTTCTAATTTTGCCTGTGAGTGAACGTGTGTGTGTGTGTCTGTTTTGAGATAAGATCTTGCTACAGTGCAGTGGTGTCCTCACGGCTCACTACAATCTCAAACTCCTGGTTCAAGCCATCCTCCCTCCTTAGCCTCCCAGAGTGCTAGGATTACAGGCATAAACCAACAAAACCAGCCTAATTTAGCCTATTTTAAATACTAAACTTAATAATTTCTGATATCTGGTACAGAAAATTCCTTTTATCTTTCTTTTTCAAAATTGCTTTAGTTTATCTTGATTCTCTACTTTTCCATATGAATTTAGAATTAGCTTGGTAATTTCCTCATAAGTTTTTTTTAAAACTGAAATTCCATTAATTTTATACATCAATTTGCAGACAATTGACTTTTCAATATATTGAATTGTGCTATCTGTGAACAAGTTCTAGTTCTTCATTTCTTTAATCTTCTTTTGTCTTTCAATAAAGTTTTATGATTTTCTCCATAAAAATGTATCCTATTTTGGATTTATTCCTAGATATTTGATAGCCTCTTGTTATTGTGAGCATATATATATATATATATGTGTGTGTATATATATATGTGTGTATATATATATATATATATATTTTTTTTTTTTTTACTAACTGCTGGTGTAAATGAACAGTATTGATTTTTGTATGTTGCTTTTTTTTTTTTTTTTGAGGCAGGGTCTCACTCTGTTACTGAGGCTAGAGTGCAGTAGTGTGATCATAGCTTACTGTAGCCTTGAACTCCTGGGCATAAGCAAGCCTCTTGCCTCAGACTCCCAAGTAGCTGGGACCACAGGCATGTGACACTCAGCTAATTGTTCTTTTCTTCGCTTTTCTTTTTCTTTCTTTTCTTTTCTTTCTTTCTTTCTTTCTTTTTTTTTTTTTTTGAGACAAAGTTTCACCTTGTTGCTCTTGGTAGAGTGCCATTACATCATAGCTCACAGCAACCTCAAACTCATGGGCTCAAGTGATCCTTTTGCCTCAGCCTCCCAATTAGTTAGGACTTCAGGTGCTTGACCCAACGCCCAGCTATTTTTTAGAGACAGGGGTCTCACTTTTGCTCATGTAGGTCTCAAACTCCTGGGCTCAAGCAGTCCACCTGCCTCAGCCTCCCAGTGCTAGAATTACAGGTGTGAGCCACCTCGCCCAACCCTATTTGTTCTTATATTTTTAGCGATGGTTTCTCACTATGTTGTCCAGGCTGGTCTTAAACTCCTCGCCTCAAGCAAACTTCCAGCCTCCCCAAGTGTTGGAATTATAGTAGCCGTGAGCCACCACAACCAGCCTGTATATTGCTCTTGAATCCAAAAATCCTGCTGAATTCTCTTATTAGTGCTATCAGGTTATATATTTTAGGGAGTCAAGCTTGTCATCTGAAATTAGCAATCATTGTATTTCTTCCTTCTTTTCTTTTGTTTTTTGAAGATATGTTCTCCATCTGTCACCCAGCCCCAAACTCCTAGGCTCTAGCAATCCTCCTGCACCTGCCTCCCAAAGCACTAGGGCATGAGCCACTATGCCCGGCCGTCCTTTCCAGTCTTGGCTATTTGTACTTAGCTTCCTGCATTAGCTAGATCCTTAAATATAAACTTTAATAATATTCTTTTTTCTTTATTTTTTTTTTATTAAATCATAGCTGTGTACATTAATATGATCATGGGGCACCATACACTTGGTTTATAGACTGTCTGACATATTTTCATCACACTAGTTAACATAGCCTTCCTGGCATTTTCTTAGTTATTTTGCTAAGACATTTACATTCTACATTTACTAAGTTTCACATATACCCTTGTGAGATGCACCGCAGGTGTAACCCTATCAATCCTCCTCCCTCTACCTCCCCCCTCCCTCCCCACCCTTTCCCCCTTCCCCCTATTCTTAGGTTATAACTGGGTTATAGCTTTCATGTGAAGGTCCTAAATTAGTTTCATAGTAGGGCTGAGTACATTGGGTACTTTTTCTTCCATTCTTCAGACACTTTACTAAGAAGAATATGTTCCAGCTCCATCCATGTAAACATGAAAGAGGTAAAGTCTCTATCTTTCTTTAAGGCTGCATAGTATTCCATGGTGTACATATACCACAATTTATTAATTAATTCGTGGATCAATGGGCATTTGGGCTTTTTCCATGACTTAGCAATTATGAATAGGGCTGCCATAAACATTCTGGTACAAATATCTTTGTTATGATGTGATTTTTGGTCTTCTGGGTATATGCCCAGTAGAGGAATTACAGGATTGAATGGCAGAGATTTTTAGATCTCTAAGTGTTCTCCATATATCTTTCCAAAAGGAATGTATTAATTTGCATTCCCACCAGCAGTGCAAAAGTGTTCCCTTTCCTCCACATCCACGCCAACATCTCTGGTCTTGGGATTTTGTGGTGTAGGCTAGTCTCACCGGAGTTAGATGATATCTCTATGTAGTTTTGATTTGCATTTCTCTGATGATTAAAGATGATGAGCATTTTTTCATATGTCTGTCTGTCTTCAGAGAAGTTTCTCTTCAAGTCCCTTGCCCAGCCTGCGATGGGATCCCTTGTTTTTTTCTTGCTAATGCGTTTGAGTTCTCTGTGGATTCTAGTTATTAAACCTTTGTTGGAGACATAACCTGCAAATATCTTCTGCCATTCTGAAGGCTGTTTGCTTGCTTTACTTACTGTGTCCTTGGCTGTGCAGAAGCTTTTTAGTTTGATCAAGCAGAGTAGATGTCTGGAACAGAATAGAGAACCAAGAGGTGAATCCAGCTACTTACTGTTATTTAATCTTTGACAAGCCAATTAAAAACATTCAATGGGGAAAAGATTCCCTATTTAAGAAATGGTGCTGGGTGAACTGGCTGGCAACTTGTAGAAGACTGAAACTGGACCCACACCTTTTACCATTAACCAAGATAGACTCTCAATGGATTAAAGATTTAAACTTAAGACATGAAACTATAAAAATACTAGAAGAGAGTGCAAGGAAAACCCTTGAAGAAATTGGGTTGGGGCGGTGCCTGTGGCTCAGTGAGTAGGGCGCCAGCCCCATATACCGAGGGTGGCGGGTTCAAACCCAGCCCCGGCCAAACTGCAACCAAAAAATAGCCGGGTGTTTTGGCAGGCGCCTGTAGTCCCAGCTGCTGGGGAGGCTGAGGTGAGAGAATCACGTAAGCCCAAGAGCTAGAGGTTGCTGTGAGTCCTGTGATGTCATGGCACTCTACTGAAGGCAGTAAAGTGAGATGCTATCTCTACCAAAAAAAAAAAAAAAAAAAAAAGAAAGAAATTGAGTTGGGCGAGTTTTTTATGAGGAAGACCCCTGGGCAATTGAAACAGCTTCAAAAAAACTTTAATAATATTCATCATAACAGGTATCCTTTTCTTCTTCCCGATTTTAAAGGGAATACTTTTATTTTTATTTTATTTTATTTTTTTTTTTTTTTATGAGTGTGTGCACTTTATTGAAGCCCTTTGTGGACAGGTGTGTGAATATAAACTGCTGCATGAAGGGTGGGGCTCCAGGCAGGCCTGGCACGGAGCAGAAGCACAGGGTGTTGGGCGGCCACTGGCAGATTTGACGGGA
>CAUYPK010004211.1:0-23846 GCA_963574355.1 Loris lydekkerianus | reverse complement strand
GGAGGAATCGCCCAAGGATCTGACCTCCTCCGGGGACAGGTCCCCAGGCCCCTGAGTGAGGGTGGGGAGGGAGTGCTGACAGGTCAGCGCTTTAAATGGGGAAGTTAAGAGTTTCACTCAGTTTTACGCCTAGCCGTATGGCTTGTGAAAGAGGGCTGGAGCACCCCGTCACAGGGAAGTGCCACCATGGCGTGACTTACCCTTGGCTGCGTGTTCCTCACTCTTGTGCCTCGGAGTCAGCACTGGTCAGTCGCAACTCGGGCTCTGTCCACACCCCTCCCCTTGATAAATCACCCAGGGATCCAAACTCCTGGGGGATAGACCTCCAGACCTCCATGTGAGTGGAGGAGAGTGTTGGACTGCTGGGAAAGATATTCAAAGTTTTATACAATTTTTTATGCCTGGTAGGGGAGCACCATGGCACCCTAGTAGGGGAGGTAGGACCAGTTTTTAGAAGGTCGCACCCGTGAAATGAAGTGGGAGGGCTTTAGATTTCTGCCCTTTTGTTTGTAGGGCTCCTAAGCCGGACTCGTGGGGGAGGGGGGACTCCCGTCCGCTTGGTGATAGATTTTGTACCTTTTGTTTGCGTCCTTGTGGTCTCAGCTCGCCTCAGTGGTGTTGATGTGTGTTCTTCAACCTTCTCTCTTGGTACAGCTCGATTCCTCTAGGTTACTTACTAAATTTCCATCTTTTAACTCTCCTTCTAAACGGGAGCCTCTGTGGAAAGCTGGCTTCAGTCTGCCATCTTGTCTCCTCCCCCCATATAGTCAAAATTTAAAAGTAAATATTAGCAATGAGCTAATGAAAATAACAACTTTTAAAAATACTATATTTGTATAAGAGAATGCCAGATATGAAATACTCAGACATGCATGAAAAATGAAATGCAAAGACTGATGATGAAAATGACTAAATTAAATTAAAATCCTATACAAGTGGAGAATTAGAAATTGGTCATAGGCCAGAAAACTCAGTATTGATAGGGTGTCAATTCCTTACAAATCTAGCTGTATACATTTAGAGTGATCCTGAAAAGATTCCAATAGATGTTTTGTTTGGTAATATTTAGAAAGCTGATTCTAAGAATATAAAATATTATACAAATGCAAAAGATCTATAATAGCTAAAACACTTTGAAAAGGAAAGAAAAATTGAAGGTCCTATATTGACTTAAGATTTATTATATTAATATATTTGCATTAATCAATACACTTTGGTATTATTATTGATAGACAAGCGATTAATGGAACAGAAAAGAATCTGGCAAAAGACTCACACATATATGATCAATTGTCTTAAAACAAAGTGCAAAAGCAATTAAGTGAAGGAAGAATTTTTCTGTTCAACAAATGTTACCAGAACAATTACTTAGGTTATTAAGTACAAAATGTCTAATGTCCTAAAGTACTAAGTTTGACATGTGATATCTGTGACATTTCATTTTGATACTTCTTGTTCTATTTTTATTGTGAACATACAGCCTCAGTTTTTCAAATTCATATTTTTGTTTGTGATCATCTTTCAATTTTTTTAGAGCAATTTTTTTGAAACCACAAATAAGTCAAAAACTCATTTTATTTTCAAATATGAGTTCCATCACGGAGCAGTGCAGTACAGACAGCTCAAAATGTCAACAAAGAGTTTGGGAAGAATATGGCTAACATGATTTGACAAGTTCCATTTCAGTGATTTTAATCTTGAAAATGAGCCATGTAGGACCTTAAACCAAGGTGGACAATGAGGAGCTAAAACCTGTAGTGGAAGAAGATCTATTTTATACTACTCATAAATTAACAGCAAGGTTTAACGTTAATATTCCAACAATATTGGATAATTTGAAACAAATTGGCAAGATGAAGAAGCTGGATAGGTAGGTTTTTCATGAATTAAATGAACTCCAGGAGAGAAATAATCTCAAAACTTGCCTTTCTTGCTGTCTTGACTTAAAGGCAAATCACTTCTACACCACATTATTACATGTGATGGAAAATGAATTCTTTTTGATAATGACAAGCATTTGTCACAATGGTTGGATAAAGGTAAAGTACCAAAACAGAGTCCAAGACTCAATATTCGTCTATAAAAGCGAATGGTATCTGTTTGGTGGTCCAGCGCTGCTATTAGTCACTACAGCTTCCTAAAACATGGTCACACAACTACACTGGGTGTCTATTGCAACTCATTGGACAAAATGATGCAGATACTTTCCTGGAGGGGATACAAAATAGTACAATCACCTTGGAAAACAGTTTGGCAGTTTCTTTATAAATTAAGCTTACACCTCTCATGTGACTCCACCCTGGCTCCAAGATATTTGCCTGAGAGGAACGAAACCATATTTTTATACAAGACATGTATGCAAATGTTCTTTGCAGTTTTAGTTGTAAAAACCAAAAACTGAAAATAGCTGTTAATCAACAGCAGAATCAACAAACTGTGCTGCATCCGTAAGAGAGAATGCTACTAAACGATAAAAAGAAGTGGACTATTGATACACACAACGACGTGAATGCATCACGAGTAAAAGAAGCAAAGTTAGAAGATGATCTATTCTGTACCTCTGTTTATGTATAATCCTAGAAAATGCAAACTAATCTATTATACTAGAAATAAGATCAATAATTGCCTTGGAATGGGGGTTTGGAGAAGCCAGGGGAGGAGGGGTTAGGAAGAAGTATGAGAAAATTATTGTGAAGGGTGAGGACTGTGTTCATTATCTTGATGGTGGTCTAATGGCTCATTCATGTTAAAATTATCTAATTGTACTTTTCAAATGAATAAAATTTCTTATATAAATTATACCTCACAGAAACTGCTTAAAAAAGAAAGTTTAGACTTTTGGGACTCAGAAAATGATACCCCAAATGTGACTCTTTGATATACTGAACTAACAGAGAAACAAACTCGAGTTCTCTCTGACCTTTCTCCACCATCCCCCCTCCTATCTCTCAACTGTGTCTCTCCCAAAGCACAGTATGAAGCTGTTCCCTGAAATACTCTTATCTACCTAGAAAGCTGCCCAGGAGGAACACAATTGCCTTTGATTCTGTCCCTGAGATTTCATTACCCAGAGAAGATTAAAGGTCATATCACAGAAAAAGAGACACAGAAAATTAAACACCACACCTACAGGACAGATGAACTTTGTCCCAAACTATAGTTTCTTTTCAGTTTACAAAGAGAATCATTTACCAGCCAGTTTCTGTTTTCCAAGTTCACTTTTATCTCTCCTAAAATCATTTACTAACCACTAAAACTGCCTGCATTGCCCATTTCCCTGTCCCCTATGAGGAGAGTATTTAAATTTCAACTGTCTGATGCCTCTAAAGATCTCAAACTTTTGTGTATAGCTCTCATTTTATGCGTGTTAATAAACTGTATGCCTTCTTCCTGTTAATCTGTCTCTACTCAATTCATTTCAACGGGTTTAGACTTGAACTTTCTGAGGGAAGTTTTCAAATTCTTTGCAAGAATCTGAAGTAGTGATGCTTCAATTCAGACCTCTGCTCTTTCTCTACTAGCTCTGTGACCTGTGGAAATTACTGAACCTCTTTGTGTCTCGGTTTTCTGATCCTCAATATGGGTAATACCCAAAGTATTTAGTTAGGTTTGGGGGGAGATTAAATAAATTCGTACATGCAATCTGCTTAACTCAGTGTCTACCAAATAATGAGCTCTTGCTACTGTGGTTGTTTTCCCTGATAGCAGCCACAGTGGCTGCCACCTGTATGCAGAATATACAACCTTGGAAACAACTGGAAACCCTTTTCCAGTTGAAATATTAATCACAAATATTCTGTTTACATCATTTCCTTAGTCCAGGTGACTTGATGAAAAGATTTGATTACTGAGGTAAACGTGACGACAGAACTACTACACTTGAATCTAAGTAAGAGACTACAGTGAGTACTTTTAGATCTTATGGTATTAGGGAAGTCCATTTTCTCTGGCAATCAAAGGAAAATAGGTAAATAAGGTAACTACTTCCAAATAAATTCAGGGATTGCTGGAAGAATGAGAGAGAAAGAGAGAGAGAAGAGGGAGGAAGGAATGAGTGTATGATAAGGTGCCTTCCGTGATCGTACCTGACAGTAGAAATTGATGGACAACTTTTGGAGCATACCATCAGCAGTATCAAGACCTAAAAATTTGCAGGAAAGGAGGTTATCACATCGGTACTAGTGAAAGGCAAGAAGATAAAAAAGTAGAAAAATGAAGTCATACGTACTGTTCAGAGGTTAAGTTTGAGAAACAAAGGACTGAGTCTTTACCCACATTCCTTCATGTGGAAAAAATAACAACATTTTTATTGAAGCAGAACACACGACGTGGATAGGTAAAATGCATGTATGTTAACTATGCAGATTTATGTAATTAAAAAAAAAAATTAAACACACCTGTTTAACAACTAGTTCAAGGTATAGAATGTCACCAGCACCCCAGAAGCTCCTATTCAGTCATTGAATCCTGCCCATATAATTACCCTTCTGATTTCAATCACCTTATTTAATTGTGCTTGTCTTTGAACTTTCTGTAAAGAAACATTTACAAACAATATTCCTTTGTGTCTGGTTTCATTTGCTCAACTATATCTGCATCTCTTATTTTTGTTTTATTCCTACAGCTCCCCCTCTTCTTCTGACAGCCTTACTATGATACGTCTAAGTATGATTTCACATGTATTAGTATTTGTAGAACTTTTGAAAGCTTTGACTTGATCTATCTCCATTTGATTTTGAAAAATTTCAGCCATTGTCCCATCCCTTCTTCCTCTGCCTTGGCCTCATCGTCACCTTCCTTGAACTCCTCTCTAAATATATGTTATATATACACACACATTTATGTAAAATCGTACCTTTGTCTTTTTGGCTCTATTTGTAATTATTACCTTCCAAAACTCATTTCTCTTTATTCTGAAATCTGGATTCTTTTTAATTGATGTATCTTTCACTTCCCTTATCTTCTCCTCTCCTGTGTTTAATCTGCTCTATAACCACCTTTTATATTGACAATTTTAGTCATTTTTAGACTATGATTTACATTTAATTTATAATAGATTTTAGTTCTCTGTTGAAATTCTTCCTCTTTTTATGCATTTCCTTGATCATAATAATAATAGGGTAATACTTTTTTTTTTTTTTTTTTTTTAAACAAGTTTTAATCTAATATTGCCAATGTTTGCATTACCTATTGACCTTTATCTCTTAGTACCTTTTTTTTTTTTTGTCATTTGGGTTTTTTTTCTGACATGTCTGATAATTTGTTTTAATTTGTTTATTGAATTCTAGATACCAAGAGTCCCATGTCTTATGATTATTGTTTATTTCTTCATAAAGGATTAAGTTTATGAAGAAATAAAGGACCTGTGTTTTCACTTTTTAGTCCAGCAAAGTTGATGTATTAGTGTAAGTTAGTACATAAATTTAGGAGCCAAATGGCCCAAGCAGATAAATATTTTTAAAACCAACATTAATCCACCTGGTGCAATAGTCCATGTCAGGTTGTCTTCTAGGGAGGAGCCTTTTCAGAGTTTTATCTGTATTCATTTCTCCTTGGTGAACTTTGAGCTACGGTTTGTCTTTTCAGTATCAGGAAATTGTTTAAAAGAAACAAACAAAGGCTCTGCATTCTCTGCTTGTCTTTTTAGCCCCTTAGTGGCTGACTTATGTTTTGTATCTCAGTGTTTCTTTCTGTATGTTTTCTATTCAGGAGCTGGCAATTACCTTGGGGAGGGGGGGGAATAGGCAGCAGCATGCTGAGATCACCTCAATGCCTTTTACTTCTACGCTCTTGCCTTTTAAATCCACGAGGCTTTAGGTTTTCACTGAGGCATTCAATCGGTTCTTTCATACATTTATCGACCATGTATAGTTATTTTCTGCGGAAATGTTAGCTTAAATCAGCTACTCCTCATGGCCATTGGTATATGAAGCATATATATTGTAAGGAATTTCCACATTGTCCTACCTGCTTGCCCAAATATAGTGTGTAGGCCATGTTGGCATTTGTGCTTAACTGTAGCATTTAGTCTACAATGGTGACACCCAATACAAAGATCACATCAACCACATATGTAATTTTAAAATTTCAAATATTCATTCTAAATAAGTACTAGAGGCAGCACCTGTGGCTCAAAGGAGTAGGGCACTGGCCCCACATGCTGGAGGTGGTAGGTTCAAACCCAGCCCCTGCCAAAAACTGCAAAAAAAAAAAAAACAAAAAAAAAAAAAAAAAAAAAAAAAAAAAAAAAAAGCCTCTGTTTCTAAATAAGTACTAGAAAATAGATAAAATAACTTTCAATAATACATTTTACTTAATGACAATTAGTTATATTTAAAATACCATGCCACCATATATGTCTTCAAAATCTGTTGCATATTTTATAGAGTTTATCTTAATTTCCGTTAGCCCCATCTCAAGTTCTTAAGAGAACTGCCTCATGTGACTTGTGGCTACCATGTTGAAAAATATAGTAGGTCTACAGGTTTCAGCATATAGCAGAGAGATTAAAGGACAGATGTACATTACACATTGATACTAACTAGAGGAATAAGATGAAAGTTAGCATTGTGCTCTGGATAAAAAATGGGTCTCGATTTAGCTGTACAAAGAATATTTTCATATTTTCATCATGTTCGTTGAAAAAAATTTGTAGAAAGAATTTTTGTAACTTCTAAGCATCAAATGTTCCATCCAGTTTTGGAGAAATGATTTAAATCATGTGATTCAAAGGAAGGTACCATTTAACTTCATTGGATTAAATCCCAAAGTGTAACAATTTTTAGTATCCTAAAAGCTGAGAGTCATACATGGAGCTCTGACTAATCATATATGCCTTCCAAGGATTTAGTAAATTAAGCAGAGAAATGTAGGGAAAGTTTTAAAATATTCCCACAAGTGGCCTTGACAGAGATAAAAGAGAATCTCAACAGTGACCTGGTGCCCACAAGGCCAGGCTGACCAGGCAGTTTCTGGGCTCTGAGTGTCACTGTTGTGCTGAAATCTGGATTTTTTTAAATTGATCTTTCTTTCAGTTCACTTAGCTTCTCCTCTTCTGTTTCCTCGGCTTACTCTGTTCCTGCAGGTTTTCTGGGACTCTCCGTGAGTCCATGATTCCAGGGGTTTTGTGGACCTGTGTTTTCACTTTTTAGTCCAGCAAAGTTGATGTATTAGTGTAAGTTAGTACATAAATTTAGGAGCCAAATGGCCCAAGCTTGACTCTTGGCTTTCCTACTCATTGACTTTCAAGATTTAAACATGTCATGTCATTTTCTTTTTTCACCTCAGTTTATTCACGTACCAAAGTATCAATGATAATTGTACTTAACTCCTGAGTTGTTATGAAGCCTTAATGAGATAATCTATACAAAGTAATTATATTTGTTATAGGTACTTATCATATACTGGGTATTTAGCTTCTGATAACTTAGCTTTTCTTATTATTAAAAAAATATTATGGAGGATTCAATATGTCCTAGGTACACATAAGATGACACTTCTTATTTTTTTTATTTAAAATTACCATCACAAATAATAATAATTATTCCATACCCTTATAGTTTTAGGAGAAAATTATAGATAGCCTGACAAGACCATGGCAATGGTAAATATTGTTTTAATTTTTTCCACTGAGTAATGTGTTCTGTTTGCTCTGTGCCTGGAAGTAGGGCCAGGTATACAGCCTGTTACCCCATTTTAAGAAGTGTAGACAAAATTACATAAGATAATACCAATGATAAACCTTTGATGTAGGCATTCTTTTTCCAATTTGTAGATGAGAAAATTGATTCAGAGAAGTGAGATGATTTGCCTAAACTTTATAGCTGATGTGTACCCAATTATACATTTTATTTTGATTGTTTATTCCATTTTCCTAGAGAAAGGATTTTAATAAGGTCTTGGAAGGCCCTAACTCAATAGGCCTACAGTTCATAAAAGGATTTTGCCATTGTTGGGAGCATGTATGATATTTTTAGAAAAGTAAGCCAAGCCTCAAATAATGCATACATTATATAAATTGATTTCATTTCACTAACATCACCACTTTCTTAATCTCTCTTTCAACTTCTTCTATTTTTTCCTTTCTCTTCCCAAGTCTTTGATCATAAATATTTCTGTAAGTATAAACAGCCTATAATTTAAATAGCTTTCATCCAAAAAACAATTCTGGAAATTTACTTTAAGTAAATTTTGAATCTTTCTTAAGAGAATGACTTCTAAGTTCTCCTTATTACTGTGACAGCCAATACAAATGAGATAGAGTTTAACATAAGACATTTTTCCTATGCTACCCCTAGACTTTTTCAAGGATGAACTAAATGTTTGACTCTATCCAATAATATTGAAACTGTGTGGAGGTGAAACTATTCCAGGGGGAATTCAAATCAAAGGCCATGTATCTAAATTTCTCCGTCTTCTAATAGAATATATGTTTTTTTCTTTTTCAAGAGTTTTGTAAACTAGCACAGGCATTGAAGCAGCCATGGAACTTTACTGGTATTAACTTTCTGATAACACTTTTTGACTTCTAAGCATGAGCATGTGTGAATTCTCTTCTCCGGTGAAGCTTCTCATCTCACCTCTATTTAGATGGCTCTCTTCCACTCATTTTTGGACATGATTCATTTTAAACACAAAGAATGAAGTTCTTTATCATTCTCATTAATGAATAGCATCACTGTGCTGTAGAAACACACCGGTCACTGTGTGCTCCTTGCTGGGGATGGGGGCCGTTACCTAGGGAGAAATAATGCAAATTCTGACTTTTGTGAGTTAGCTCCTTCAACCAGATCTCCTGCCGGCGGTGCAACTGCTCGCTTTGTATTGAGGGGAAACTGAGGCCCAGTTAGTCCGAGGATTTACCCTTATCTGAATTATTCATTTGGAAAATTGCCAACAGCTGCCAACTGCACCTCTCTGGGAGCTGACTACTTAGAGCAACTCTGGGACCTCCCTGAAGTGGGCACTTATGATGGGGTAAAACCTTCATCTGCTCAGAAGCAAATCCTTCCGGACACTGCCCAGGGCTGGCGGATCACAGCAGTGTGTGCCCTGTGAGGAACCTCCATCTGCATGTGCGCGCGTGTGAGACCATGTGTGAGCACTGGGCAGGGCAGGGGAGGGAAGGGACACATGTCCATCCCTCTGTCCACTGGGCACTCAACCGCAAAAAGGGTTGAGAACCAGAAAGCCGCTTGCCACGATGGTGACCACTGTGTGAGCTCTGAAGGGAAAAGAAAAAAACGTAAGAACAAAAATCCAAGGTCAGAGCAGGGGCAGCTGGGAAAAGAAGGAAGGACATGGCAGGTGCCCAAGGCTGCCCTTGGACTGTCGTCATCTTGTAAACAAACTAGTTTTAAGTTCTCATCAGATAGAACGAGTAAAAAGACTGCAGTCTGAGGCTGGGCTGGGGTGTCGCCAACCTGAAGTCCATCTATCTAGTCCACCACGGCCAGCGAGAGGAAAAAGCAAAGTTTTCTAGTTTTGTGATTTTTGTTGACTTTTGTGTGTGAAATCTTCATAACCTGACGCTGAGAGGGACCCAAAAAAGCCAAATTGTGAGCCCTTGTATGCATCAATTTGAAAGTTGGCTCAGGGTCTCTAGACAGAATAACCACACTAAACGTTGAGAAAATTGTAAAAAAAAAAAAAGAAAGAATGAAAGAAAGAAAAAGAAACACACCGGTCAGCCAATTATCTTCAGTTGCTGTTTGCCTCTGCATAATGAGCTTACCGTGAAAAATAAAGTGTCAGCCTGATTAGAGCAAAGCCTTAGTTATTCACACACACACACACACACACACACACACATACACTCACACATACACTCACACACACACAAAGCCATCCACATACCTCACGCTTTTCAGGTAGCATTTTTAAACTCTGATCTACATTTTTGGTAATGTTATTCCAAGGTGAATCCAATACCTGATGATTAACAATGCTCAACAAAAAGTTTTGCCAAGTGAAAATCAACTTGCTCATTACAATCAATTCACCCATTATTTAAAGCTCATCCAATCATATTTAAGAATTAAAAAATAAGCAGTCAACTTTTTTCTTTTTAGATTGGTATGAAATTTTCTGTAATCTTTTGGTTCCAGGAGAAATAAACAAATAAAACAAGTGACAAGGTAAAATAACAACTGTTATCACCCATAAGTCTTCATATGACATACCTACATTTATATGTGAGGTCCACAGGCTTTGATTTAACAGAATCATGCGAGAAGATAATATCTTCATTTGAATAGCCAGGTCCTGGGGCTCTCTACTATCAATCTTAAAGTAGCTCATTACCAAGAGGAGAACATCTAGCTAACCGGGTGAATGTTTTCCTCTTCTGGTGGCCACTATAATCAGTCACATGCTGGATATCTAATTTTGGACCTCAACAGACTCAAAAATAATTTACTCATGTCATTCTGAACACCTGTTTCTCCACTAGTATTTCTATATTTTCTATCTCATGAAGGATGCTATTATGCGTGCAGTGGCTCAAACCTGAAATTTGATTCTTCTACCTCTGTTGTATTTTGTATCTTCTGAAGCAACAAGTTCTATGCTTTCAGCATTGTAAATAACTCTCTCCCCATTCACCTTGCTGCCTCTGCACTAAGTTTTCTGGTGCAGATCTCTCCCCTACATCCGGAGACTGATTCTAGACAAAGCTCCCTCTTAGTTTTTCTTCTGTGTCTCCCTCAAGTCATTCTTTATACCCTAAAGTGATTATTTAAATATATAAATCCTGGCTCAAAATTCAGAACAAGGTCTTCATTGCCCTCCAGTATAGGAATCTCCATAATAAGGTTTTTAGGGTCTTTATGATTCAGCCCCCAGGTATTTCTATAATTGCTTCTTCAGCCATGCGAAGTTCCCTCCTCTCCTGCATGTCAGAGGTGCTAGCTTCCTTGCATATGGGTGCTTTCTTGTGCATTTCATTTTCATTCTCTCTGATACCTTCTCTTTTTTGCTGGGCTCTTAGCCTTCAGCTCTCACTTGGGCTTTCACTTTTCCCCAGCAAGGGCCATAGATCTTTCCTTTAAGCACCAATAGCACTACACAGTTCCTCTATTGCAGTAATGATATACTGTAGAATAATTTCTTGCTCATTCCTCTATATTTCTAAGTAAACTGAAAATCCTCAGAGGACAAGCAGACTATCTTTCTTGTTCACTGTTGTATTTCCATATCTACCATAGTGACAAGAACAGAGCAAATGTTTAATAAATATTTTTTGCCAGTCATGGTGGCTCATACCTGTGATCCTAGCACTCTGGGAGGTTCAGGTGGAAGGATCACTTGAGCTCAAGAGTCCTACACTAGCCTGAGCAACAGCGAGACCCCATCTCTACTAAAAATAGACAAATTAGATAGGCATTGTGGCAGGTGCCTATTGTCCCAGCTACTCTGGAAGCTAAGACAGAGGGATCATTTAATCCCAGTAGTTTGAGGTCACTGTGAGCTAGGTTTATGTCATGGTCTAGCCTTGGCAACAGAATGAGACTCTTTCTCAAAAAAAAATAATAAAAATGAATAAATAAATATTTGCTAAATGAGGAATCCAAGAATATATAAATATTAAGATGTTAGGCACATATCTAAAAATAACTAAAAATACATAGGTATAAGAAAAACAAATCAAAAAACAATTTTACATAAAACATTGATTTATTAAAACTAGAAGTGAGCCAAGCACGGTGCCTCATGCCAGTAATTGTAGCACTCTGGGAGGTCCAAAGCGAGACCCTGTCTCCACTAAAAATAGAAAAACTGGACTATTGTTGTAGTGGAGTCTGTAATCTCTGTTACTCTGGAGGCTGAGGCAAGAGGATCACTTGAGTCCAAGAGTTTGAAGTTGCTGTGAGCTATGATGCCAGCACCCAGAATGACACTCTATCCCAAAAAACAAACAAACAAACAAAAAAAAAAACCAGACAAACACACACAAAAAAAACCTATAAATAGGTGAGAGGCAATAAAGAAAAATGTTCTGATTTCCCTCCTAATCGGTCAGATTGATGTCACATCAGATTTTATACTGCTAGGACAAATTGTCATTGGATGTGTTTTACATTTTCACTTTTCTCTCTAACAAAATATAGACCATCCTTTCCCTAATCTTTATCTCTTGGCCATGTTCCCAACCTTTCCTAATATGTTTCTAGCTGTCTTTTATTCTGTTAGTCCCTACCACGGCCAATTTCCAGGCCATTGCCACATGCATTAAGTTTTTTGTTTGTTTGTTTTTCTTTTGTTTTGACAGGGTCTTTTTCTGTTCCCCAGTTAGAATCCAGCAGGGACTCATCATAGCTCATTGCAACCTCCTGGGCTCAAGCCATCCTCCTTCCTCATCCTCTCTAGTAGGTGGGTCTACAGCATGCACCACCACAACTGGCTATGTTTTTATGTTTTTTGTAGCAATAGGGTATTATGCCTGCTTAAGCTGGTCTCAAACTCCTGGCCTCAACCAATCCTCCCATCTTGGCTCCAAAAATGCTAGTATTAAAGGTATAAGCCACCACACTCTGTTTTAGGTATGGGGGAATAAACAACACACTTTTAAGAGCTTGAATCAGGCTTCAGTCAAAGAAGGAGAAATATTTCGAGTGGTAAGCATTAAGGGATTTCTTATAAGAGTCAGATCTTACATCATTTTTTGGAACAAATGGGGAGGTGAAGGTCTTGAATAGTGAGTTGGAGGATCAGAAAAAGAGTCTTCAATCAGTTCTCTGGAAGTACTGGTACAGGATGACAAGCAGGAGCTTATGTGAATGATCTAAAAAGTCAGCAAAGTGAAACTGCGAAAGTCAAGTGAAACTGACAGAGAGTTTTGCAGAGCGGCTAGTAGAGGCTGTCACCTCTGTGTAGCCACCACCCCTGCCAGCCCTCCGTGCATGGATCAGGTGGACCCTCCCACCTTTCATGCATCCTAAAGACATTATTGGTCAGAATGTCCAGCAGTCAGTATGAAGAGCAGCAATGTAGGTCAAGGACAAACAGGAAAGCACCAAGCACATTTGCAACTGGTAACTGTCACTTTTCTAACCATGAAGACCTTCCAGGAGTAAATGTAACAGAGGTTGAGTTTTGCCTCCCAAGTCTCTCACAATCTCTCTCTCTCTCATGTGTAACCCAGTATCACACAGAGAAGTGTATTTTCAGCTTGACCCAGGTGATGATGAAATGATCCAGCACAGGAGGGCAATAAAAATGTTTCTACTGATGAAAGGATGAGACCTTTCTACATCCTTATGCAGGTCTAGGATTTAAGCAGTGCTAAGATACCCAGGCAAGGCAAAGGCATGCTTATGTCTCTAAATGCAAACTAGTGACCACGGGAGAACTCTGGGACTTTTAAAATACCAGGGTTGAAGAACCTTCCTCTTAGTAAAGTATCACAAGAATGGAAATGCAAATATCCAACGTACTCAATACTAATATGAAACTAGTAGACGAACTATACACAATTAAACTCAAGTGGAGGAGAGAGGCATAAAGGAGGTATAGGGGAGGAAGAAGGGGGATTGGTGAGCTCTCACCTAATGTGCACAATGTAAGGATATACAGCACACTTCCTGGGTGAAGGGCTCACCTACAACTTGGACTCTACTTAACAAACACAAACGACATAACCTACTCATTTTACCCTCATATCAACCTGATATGTTTTAAAAAAGAAAAAGAGAAAAGAACAAAAACAAAAGTCAGAATTAATGCACAGGAGCAGACTAGCTTGGCTGGGATTTGTCCTGATAAACATCCTATGTAGAGACTCAGTGGTTAGATCATTCTTTCTTATGGGATGGTCCATATCATTCAGATCTCAATTTATCTCATGCCCTATAAGTTTTAGAACAACCCCCCGCCCCTCCCCCCACCATACAGAGACTAGCTTTCTAAAATACAGAATTCAGTCATAGCTATTATCTGTGTTGTTTTCTTCTGAGAAACTAACAAAACATCTTAGACATAATAATTCTCAATAAATGTTTATTAATGATGAAAAGCTAAGTGGGGAGAGAGAGGATAAGTTGTGTCTCCAGGAGTCATGAACAACTGGGCTAATCTGTTCTTAAGTTCAAAAATAAATATGGGGGGCAGAGCATGATGGCGGACGGGATGGATGTGTAGCCCACCTTTCCCAGGTCATCAGGTCAGAGGAAGGGGGGTCTGGACCTTTTCCCCGTGAGGATTATTGGTGTGGACAGACAGCTGGAGACACGCAGCAAATTGGCGGATTGCTTTATATGAGGTGTAATTTAAACCCACGGACTCTGTTGTAGAGATTTTCCCTGCTTGGCCATGCTGGCCGGCAGGCCCCTCCCTCACAGAGGATAGCAGTTTGCAATTTCTGGCAAAACCCAACTGACGAAAATTTATTCCTGAGCAGAGTGGGGCACCCGAAAGGGGAGCCACTCAGTATCACAAGGTACTAAGCAACCTGATGGAAAATTGAAAGGAAGGGATCCCACCTGGGAAACAGACATTTTGAATTGCCCAATTGGCGGACACCTTCTCCCAGAACAACAGGAGTGATTAACTAGAATGGACCATTCCTGGTGGGGAATATTGGCGTGGGCTGGCAGTTCAGGCTGTGTGGCAAACTGGGGAGTGGCTGGACTCAAAACTCCAGAGTCACAAAAACTGAGTATAAGGTTTCCATGTGCCATAGCCGTGGTGGCAGCGAGACCTGGCAGCACCTGCGGGAGATGGCAGCAACCTCAGGAGCTGGTAGCAGCCTTGGTAGCTGGCACCAGCGAGACCCAGCGGCTGCCAGCACCCTTCACAACAGCCGATTGCAGTTGCCAGTTTGCAGGAGAACACGGGCACAGAGTGGAAAGATTTTTGAAGCGTGGACTCCTGCACTGAGTTGGGAGGTTGGATAGGAGTGCTGTCTGGAACAGAGCAGCTGAGGTTGCACAACAATTAGGAAAAAAACTTTTATAGAAATTCCAAAATGGCGATCTGTCAGGTAGGGTGGTAACAGTATAAACTGTGAATCAGTTATAAGCCTAGGAACCACTCACACCGCCACCTGGTGTCCAGAAAGTATATTGCATTATAAATATATTTCTACAAAAGTTGATCCCTACGTCATATATATAGATGTATATTTCTACATATATACAAGAATAATATTTTTGTGGTTGGTGCCTTTTTTCTCGTCATTTTCTTGGAGGAACTACCGTCAATTTTTTTTTTATATATTTTTCTTATTTTTATTTTTTCTATTTTTAATTTTTTCTTTCTTCTTTTTTAACTTTTTATGAACACCGCTTTTTTTTCTCCCTTCTGCCTTCCTCTTCTTCCCTACCTATGATTTCTGAGAGTGCTAACATCAGATTTCTAGACGGTTTTTTTTTTGTTTGTTCATTTTGTTTGTATGTTTTTTACCCCTTTTTCTCAATTATTTTATGATTATCATTATTTTTATTGTAGTTGGGTTTTTTTTTTTTGTTTTTGTTGTCTGTATGTCTATGTGTTTGTGATTGTTTGTGCATCTGTGGGCTTGTGTGTCTGGTAGCCATTTTATCTGTTTATTTGCTCATTTGGTCTCAATGAGTTTGGTGTTTCAACCTGCAATTCTGAGCTCCCAGCACTCCCCTCCACTCTTACTCTGAGGTCTGGAGGCCTGTCCCCCAGGAGTCAAGATTCTTGGGTGATTTCTCAAGGGGTGTGGACAGGTCCTGGACTGCAGCTGGTCAGTGCTGATTCTGCAGCACAGGAGTGAGGAGACAACAGTTGGCTGAGAGGGAACCACACCAGAGTGGCAGTGTCCTGAGGTGCAGAGAAGCAGCCATTTTTGACAATAATAGGGCCCACCCCCAGATATTCCAAAACCATAACCCCTGTCTCCCTGGGCTACAAGAGGTGGCTGGGAATCTTCTCAGAAGGCAACCACCGTGGAACAGATCTGGGTCTGAAATGCAGGCCTTGTGAGTAAAGGGTATGCCTGTGGCGGTACTGCCTGGGTGGAGTGCAGGGACTAGAAAACACACACGCAGAGCCAGGAAATTCTCAGGGCGGGGCCGACTCAGAGGACCGCTTTGCTGAGCCTAAGATGCACCTGGCCCTCAGGGGATCATCAGCCTATAGACAAAGGAAGGCAAGAGGCTAGAGCTGACCGTGCTAAGAACACAAACCTGCAGGAGTAAAAACAGGGCCTGAGGCACAGGTTCTTGGAACTCAAAACAGCTTCTCTTCTGAAGAGGAATTTAGCAGGGACAGAAACAAACTGCCACAAAGTTGTTCTGTTCTGTCAGTAACATCATTCAGGGGTGGGGCTGGAACTGAGTGAACACCCCCCAGCCTCCATCTTGCGCCCAAGGTTGTCAGGCCTCACCACCCCCTGCTGGATAGAGGCAGAGAGCAGTGGCCTGGCTGAGCAGATACAGATGTCCTTGTGATTCAGGCAGGTGCAATGCCCTGAAGTATCTGCTCACAGGAGGGAACTGAGTCATAGCCCTGCAGGGCTATCAGTGACTGGGTGTGACAAAGATGAAAGGTGGGGAAGGAGGCATCAACATTCCCAGATTATTCTATTTTCTGGGTGGGTTCTCTGGAATTCATGGAGCACCAGAGCAAGTCATATTTGAGTTTTCACCAGACCTCTGCAATCTAGTTCACAGAGAATTTTGAAACTCTCACACCTGAGACAGGTGCTGACTGAGACAATTGATTTGGACCTTTTGATCTGAGCCAATCGCCTGAGGACTGTTCAAATGGTACCCTGGATGTGCGGTTGTAGGAAGGTTTGATTTTCCTTTTCCAATTGTTGCCTGTTGGGGGTGGGGTGACTTAATTGCTGGTGTTTCTCCACAGCTGAAACTTCAACCCAGAGTAACTGTTTCACTAGGGTCGAACAGTAACCAGCTGAAAACAAGACAGAACCACTTAGCCCCACCACACCAAATAGGTCCCCAGTTTCTCAGACCTTAGCACTGTATGGGTCATCCAAAAAAGCTCCAGGGGAAAAGTCAAATGGTGTAAAAGAACCATGGGGCAGGATCAGTGGAAAAACTCTGGTAACATAAATAACCAGAATAGATCAAACCCCCCACACCCCAATAAAAGATATGGCAGATGTAACTGAAGATCACAATCATAAACAGCTGGCAGAGATGTCAGAAATTGAATTCAAAATTTGGATTGCAAACAAGATTAAAAGAATAGAGAAAAATTTGGAATTAGAAATTTGAAGAGCAATTCAAAAGTCAGAATTAGAAAATTGAGGAGAAATTCAGAAGTTGTCTCAAGAACTTAATGTATTTAACGACAAAACCACCAAAGATTTTGATTCACTGAAGCAAGAATTTGTAGCCCTCAAAGATCTGAAAAATACAGTAGAATCCCTCAGTAACAGAGTGGAGCAAGCAGAAGAAAGGATTTCTGACATTGAAAACAAAGCTTTTGAATGATCCCAAACTCTCAAAGAGGAAGAGAAATAGAGAGTAAAAATGGATCATTCTTTCAGAGAGCTCTGGGATAATTAAAAGAAGGCTAATATCCACCTCATTGGAATCCCTGAAAGTGATGAAGTGGCCTCACAAAGCACAGAGGCCCTTCTCCATGAAATTATGAAAGAGAATTTTCCAGACATTCCAAGAGATTCTGAAATTTAGATAGCAGACAGTTTCAGAACCCCAGCACAACTCAATCCGAATAAGACATCCCCTAGGCATATCATAATTAACTTCACTAGTTTAATATGAAAGAGAAAATTTTGAAGGCAGCCAGACATAAAAGTTCATGACCTACAAAGGGAAGAATATTAGAATGAGTGCAGATCTCACTGCTGAAAATTTTCAAGCCAGAAGAGGGTGGTCATCGACTTTTAATCTCCTAAAGCAAAATAACTTCCAACCCCAGATCCTGTATCCAGCTAAACTGAGTTTCCTCTATGATGGAGAAATTAAATATTTTAATGACATTCATATGTTGAAGAAATTTACCATAACCAAACTAGTTCTTCAGGATATTTTCAGACCTATCCTCCATAATGACCAGTCCAATCCTCTACTACAAAAATAAACTAACTAAGAAACTTTGATCAAACTCCACCATGGCAAAAGGATTAAAAATGTCCACTGTAATATCGAAAAATTTGATACCCAAAATTTTAATAGACTTATCAATATTCTCCATTAATTTGAACAGCTTAAACTGTCCTCTAAAAAGGCACAGGTTAGCTGACTGGATACAAAAACTCAGGCATGATATTTGCTGCATACAAGAGTCACATCTTACCTTAAAAGATAAATATAGACTCAGAGTGAAAGGATGGTCGTCCATATTTCAGGCAAATGGTACTCCGAAAAAAGCAGAAATTGCAATTCTATTTGAAGACACAATAGGCTTTAAACCAACAAAAGTAAGGAAAGATAAGACCGGTCACTTCATATTTGGTAAGGGTAATACTCAATATGATGAGATTTCAATTATCAATATTTATGCACCCAACCATATTGCGCCTCAATTTATAAGAGAAACTCTAACAGACATGAGCAACTTGATTTCCTCCAACTCCATAATAGTCGGAGATTTCAACACTCCTCTGGCAGTGTTGGATCCAACAAGAAGCTGAGCAAAGAAATTTTAGATTTAAACCTAATCATCCAACATTTGGATTTAGCAGACATCTACAGACATTTCATCCCAACAAAACTGAATACACGTACTTCTTATCAGCCCACGGAACTAACTCCAAAATTGATCACATCTTAGGCCACAAGTCCAACCTCACTAAATTTAAAAAAATAGAAATTATTGCTTGCATCCTCTCAGACCACCATGGAATAAAAGTTGAACTCGGTAACACAGGAACCTGTATACTCATTCAAAAACACAGAAGTTAAATAACCTTATTCTGAATGATAGCTGGGTCAGAGATGAGATCAAGAAGGAAATTGCCAAATTTTTGAAACCAAACGACAATGAAGACATGAATTATCAGAAACTCTGGGATACCACAAAGGCAGTCCTAAGAGGGAAATTTATAGCACTGCAAGCCTTCCTCAAGAGAATGGAAAGAGAAGAACTTCACAACTTAATGGGATACCTCAAGCAACTGGAAAAGGAAGAACATCCCAACCCGAAACCCAGTAGAAGAAAAGAAATAACCAAAATCAGAGCAGAATTAAATGAAATTGAAAACAAAAGAATTATACAACAGATCAATAAATAAAAAAGTTGGTTTTTTGAAAAGGTCAATAAAATAGATAAACCTTTGGCTAATCTGACCAGGGAAAAAGAGTAAAATCTCTAACTTCATCAAGCAGACACAACAAAGACAAAATAACAACAGACTCCTCAGAAATTAAAAAAATCCTTAATGAAAATTACAAGAAACTTTGTTCTCAGAAATATGAAAATCTGAAGAAAATTGACAGATACTTGGAAGTACGTCACCTTCCAAGACTTAGCCAGAATCAAGCAGAAATGTTGAACAGGCCAATATCAAGTTCTGAAATAGCCATACAAAATCTCCCTAAAAAGAAAAGCCCGGGACCAGATGGCTTCACACCAGACGTGAAAAATCTCTATAAAGAGAACTATGAAACTCTAAGAAAAGAAATAGCTGAAAATGTTAACAAATGGAAAAACATTCCATGCTCATGGCAGGGAAGAATCAACATTGTTAAAATGTCCATACTACACAGAGCAATATACAACTTTAATGCAATCCCTATTAAAGCTCCACTGTCAAACTGAAAAGATCTTGAAAAAATACTACTTTATTTTATATGGAATCAGATAAAACCTGGAATAGCCAAGACATTACTCAGAAATAAAAACAAAGCAGGAGGAATCACACTACCATACCTCAGACTATACTATAAATCGATAGTGATCAAACAGCATGGTACTGGCACAAAAACAGAGAAGTAGATGTCTGGAACAGAATAGAGAACCAAGAGATGAACCCAGCTACTTACCATTATTTGATCTTGTCAACAAGCCAATTAAAAACATCCCATGGGGTAAAGATTCCCTATTTAACAGATGGTGCTGGGTGAACTGGCTGGCAACCTGTAGAAGACTGAAACTGGACCCACACCTTTCACCATTAACTAAGATAGACTCTCACTGGATTAAAGATTTAAACTTAAGACATAAAACTATAAAAATACTAGAAGAGAGTGCACAGAAAACCCTTGAAGAAATCGGTCTGGGTAAGTATTTTATGAGGAGGACCCGCTGGCCAATTGAAGCAGCTTCAAAAATACACTACTAAGACCTGATCAAACTAAAAAGCTTCTGCATAGCCAAGAACACAGTATGTAAAGCAAGAAAACAGCCCTCAGAATGGGAGAAGATTTTTGCAGGTTATGTCTCCAACAAAAGTTTAATAACCAGAACCCACAGAGAACTCAAACGTATAAGTAAGAAAAGAACAAGTGATCCCATCACAGGCTGGGCAAGGAACTTAAAGTGAAACTTCTCTGAAGAAGGCAGGCGCACAGCCTACAGACATATGAAAAATGCTCATCATCTTTAATCATCAGAGAAATGTAAATCAAAACTATCTTGAGATACCATCTAACTTCAGTAAGATTAGCCCATATCAGAAAATCCCAAGACCAGAGATGTTGGAGTGGATGTGGAGAAAAGGGAACACTCTTGCACTGCTGGTGGGAATGCAAATTAATACATTCCTTTTGGAAAGATGTTTGGAGAACACTTAGAGATCTAATAATAGATATGCCATTCAATCCTATAATTCCTCTACTAGGTATATACCCAGAAGACCAAAAATCACATTATAACAAAGATATTCACACCAGAATGTTTATTGCAGCCCAATTCACAATTGCTAAGTCATGGAAAAAGCCAAAGTGCCCATTGATCTACAAATGGATTAATAAATTATGTATGTGTACACCATGGAATATTATGCAGCCTTAAAGAAAGATGGATACTTTACCTCTTTCATGTTTACATGGATGGAGCTGGAACATATTCTTCTTAGTAAAGTTTCTCAAGAATGGAAGAAAAAGTATCCAATGTACTCAGTCCTATTATGAAACTAATTTAGGGCTTTCACATGAAAGCTATAACCTAGTTACAACCTAAGAACAGGGGGTAGGGAGGAAAGGAGGGGAGGGAGGGTGGAGGTGGACAGGGGGAGGGGGATTGGTGGGCTTACACCTGCAGTGCATTTTACAAGGGTATATGTGAAACTTAGTAAATGTGGAATGTAAATGTCTTAGCACAATAACTAAGAAAATGCCAGGAATGCTGTGTTGAGCAGTGTGATGAAAATGTGTCAAACGGTCTATGAAAATAGTATATGGTGCCCCATGATCACATTAATGTACAAAGCTATGATTCAATTAAAAAAAATAAATAATTAAAAAAATAAATGAGGTCCAGGTGTGCTGGCTTATGCCTATAATCTTAGCACTTTGGGAGGCTGAGATGGGAGGATCACTTGAGGCTAAGAGTTCAAAATAAGCCTGGGCAACATGGCAAGATCCTGTCTCTACAAAAAATTTAAAAATTGGCTGGAAAGAGTGGTACATGCCTATAGTTTCAGCTACTCCAGAGGCTGAGGCAGTAGGAACCCTTGAGGCCAGTTTGATGGTAAAGGGAGCTATGTTGATGCCACTGCACTCTAACCCAGGCAATCAAGTGAGACCTTGTTTCAAAATACATACATATAAACACACCTAAGCATGACAAAGATTAATGATTTGGTAATTTACTTAGTGAGAAAGATAATGTATATGTTTTCTTAGCAGCTTTCCCTGAAGCAGCTTTCCCTGGAGTGCTTTTTCTCTGGGACAGATGTATGCATGGGAGTGGATACTGGTGGTAGATTTGGGAAGTTCATCAACAGGGTCAGAATGACTTGCTACTCAGTGAAAGCCTCTCAGGATGCATTATACAGATAGATTTATATTTAAAATCAGTTCCCCCTCAATATGACTCATTAGTAGACTTTATTTTACTATTTTATATTTCCCTTTGGCCCTAGTGGTATATTTACCACTACAGCCCCTATCCTAGTCATTATTTGCAGGCACATAAACATTTCTAGTCTAAGTAATGAATGGCAACATCAATAAGATCACATTATTCTTGGCTCTTTTATTATCAATTTCTGGCATGAGAAAAATCTCTCAAAAATAGAAGACAGAAATCCTGCATCACATTGAGTAGTCAACACCTTGTTCCCTGAATCTTGGGTTTAAATTCTGACTCATCTACTTAGGAGCATATGGGTAATTATCTTCCCTAAACCATACTTTCACATTTGTATAAAGAAATATAAAAATCAGTACAATGATAGAAACATCATGAGGAATAATACGTGTAAAGTCTTTAAGCAGATACCTGGCATCTGCAATAAATATTAGCTATTTACTATTATTTATCCTTTATTCCCCAAGTTGAAAGCTCCATTCTTCTTTAAAAATTTTTTTGGTTAATACTCAAGTATGAAATATTTAGTGAATGGCTAACATAGGATAAGCATAGTCCAAGATGTAGAAATATTAGTTCACGGTTGTAACACTTTTCAAACTAGTAAAATTCCCATTACATAACTAATAAAATTGGCAAAGAATAATAAAAGGTGAAATCCCATTCAAGGTCTGTCATCCATAAAGCTATTCCAATATTAGGAACTATTTTAATGAGACTTTAATGTATCTTCAGGACTTCAGGTTATTTCATCTCAACTTTCTAAACCAAAGTAGTTTTCAAAATCTGAGACTGTGCTTACATTTGGAAAAATCCATGAAAAGAAATCTTTTTTTGTAAATTCTCATTAGGTTACCAAGCAGACTTTTCTCTCATTCTTAAGTGACTTTTTTTTGTTTGTTTTGTCATTTTGGACATTTTTCCCTTAGTTGTCTAGCTGCTATTTAGGCTTTAAGTGTTTTATGATACAGAATAAAAACACAAAATGACCAAAAAAAAAAAAGAAAGAAAGAAAGAAAGAAACAGGGAAATATAAGGAATAAACATAAGCAAACGTAGAATACCCACTTGCCTGGTTTTTTTTGTTTTTGTTTTTGTTTTGTTTTTATTTTTTTCTGCTTTCAGTAGTATTCTGGGTAAATAGAAATCACCAGCATCAACATCCTCATTCCCTTTTTTACCCTGGACAAACATACATTAATACCTACTACACACCAGGCTCTTAACTACTACTTAACAAGGATAATCTCTCAATGACAGCAGTGGAGAAAACAGCTAAAAGAATAGGTTCTGAAATTTGACCAGGTACTTACATAGTCCCTCAGTAACCGCGACTAGAGGAGGCCATGGAGACTGGCCAGGACTTTGCGACGAGGTAGCTCTGAGTTCAAATTTCTGAATTTCCATTTATTGCCTTCTTGACCTCGAAGACATACTCAGTACCTCTGAGCCCTGGTTTACTCACCTTTAAAAGAAGGGCAACAATCGTATTTTGAAAATTGTGGGGCTGAAATGCAATTTATCTCTGCCACATGTTTACCTCAGTGCCTAAGTCATGTGAAGCAGAAGGTCCCAACCCTTTTGGCAATTTGAAAGGGACCAATTTCAAAGAAGACACTTTTTCCAGGGACTGGGGTGGGGTGACTTGTTTAGGGGGTGATTTAAGTGCATTACACTTACTGTACCCTTTATGTCTATTCTTATTACATTGTAATATCTAATGAAATAATTATACAACTCACTGTAAAGTAGAATCAATGGGAGTCCTGAGCTGGTTTTCCTGTAACTGCCCGGTCTCATCTGGGGGTGACAGGAGAAGATCACCGATGAAGCTTGGGCTTCCACACCCTCTGTTAACCGCCGCCGTCCAACGACTTTCTAACTGGCCCTGGCGGGTATCGGTACCCGGTATCAAT
>CAUYPK010004209.1:0-22958 GCA_963574355.1 Loris lydekkerianus | reverse complement strand
CAGCTGGATACATCTCTTGGTTCTCTATTCTGTTTCAGACATCAACGTCTCTGTTTTTGTGCCAGTACCATGCTGTTTTGATCACTATTCATTTATAGTACAGTCTCAGGTCTGGTAGCGTGATTCCTTCCACTTTGTTTTTATTTCTGAGTAATGTTTTGGCTATTTGGGGTTTTTTCTGATTCCATATAAAACTAAGTATTATTTTTTCAAGATCTTAAAATATGACAATGGAGCTTTGATAGGAATTGCATTAAAATTATATATTGCTTTGGGTAGTATAGACATTTTAACAATGTTGATTATTCCCAGCCATGAGCACGGTATGTTTTTCCATTTGTTAACATGTTCAGCTATTTCTTTTCTTAAAGTTTCATAGTTCTCTTTGTAGAGATCTTTCACGCCCTCATTAGGTATACACACAAATATTTCATCTTCTTTGGCACTACTGTGAAAGGAATAGAGTCCTTGACTTTTTGTTCGGCTTGGTTATTGTTGGTATATATAATGGCTACTGATTTATGGGTGTTGATTTTGTAGCCTGAGACATTGTTGTAGTTTTTGATCACTTCTAAAAGTTTTGTTGTAGAATCCCTAGTGTTTTCCAGGTAAACGATCATATCTGCAAAGAGTGAAAGTTTGATCTCTTCTGACCCTATGTAGATACCCTTGATCGCCTTTTCTTCCATAATTGCAATGGCTAAAACTTCCATTACAATGTTAAACAGAAGTGGAGACAATGGGAAACCTTGCCTGGTTCCTGATCGAAGTGGAAATGATTTCAATTTAACTCCATTCATTATGATATTGGCTGTGGTTTTGCTGTAGATCACCTCTGGTAGTTTAAGAAATGTCCCTTCTGTACCAATTTTCTTAAGTGTTCTGATCATGAAGTGATGCTGGATTTTATCAAAAGCTTTTTCTGCATAAATTGAGAGAATCATATGGGTCTTTATTTTTTAGTTTGTTTATGTGCTGAATTACCTTTATAGATTTACATATATTGAACCAGCCTTGAGACCCTGGAATAAATCCCACTTGGTCATGTTGTATAATATATTTGATGTGTTGGATTCTGTTCGTTAGGATCTTATTGAGTATTTTTTGCAACAGTATCCATTAGTGATATTGGTCTTTAATTTTCTGTTCTTGTAGAATCTTTCCCAGGTTTGGGGAGATTTGGTAGAATTCTGACATAAAGCCATCTGGTCCTGGGCTTTTCTTTTTAGAGAGATTTTGTATAGTTGATGCTATTTCAGAACTTGATATAGGCCTGTTCAACATTTCCACTTCATTCTGGCTAAGTCTTGATGGGTGGTATACTTCCAGGCATTGTTTGATTTCTTTCAGATTTTCATATTTCTGAGAGTAGATTTTCTTGTAATATTCGTTAAGGATTGTTTGAGTTTCTGAGGGGTCTGTTGTTATTTTATCATTACCATTTCTAATTGATGAAATTAGGGATTTTACTCTTTTTTTCCTTGTTAGGTTGGGCAAAGGTTTATCTATTTTATTGATCTTTTCAAAGAATGAACTTTTGGATTTATTAATCTGTTGTATAATTTTTTTGTTTTCAATTTTATTTAATTCTACTCTGATTTTGGTTATTTCTTTTCTTCTGATGGGTTTGGTGCTGGAATGTTCCTCTTTCTCCAGTTTCTTGGGATGTCTCATTAAGTTATTAACTTCTCTTTCCATTTTCTTGAGGAATGCTTGCAGTGGTATAAATTTTTCTCTTAGGACTGCCTTTGCAGTATTCCAGAGGTTCTGATAATTCATGTCTTTATTGATGTTTTGTTCTAAAAATTTGGTGATTTTCTTCTTAATCTCATCTATAACCCATCTATCCTTCAGCATAATGTTCTTTAGTTTTCATGTTCTTGTATGGCTATGCAGGTTCCTGTTGCTATTGAGTTCAACTTTTATTCCATGATGGTCTGAGAAGATGTAAGGAATAATTTCTATTTTTTAAAATTTGCTGAGGTTAGATTTGTGAGCTAGGATTTGGTTGATTTTGGAGTATGTTCTGTGCCTGATGAGAAGAATGTATATTCAGTTTTGTTGGGATGAAATGTTCTCTAGATGTCTGTTGAGTCCAGATGTTAAATGGTTAAGTTTAAATCTAAAATGTCTTTGCTTAGCTTCTTTTTGGAGAATCTATCCAGCACTGCTAAATGGATGTTAAATATCTTCAACTACTATGGAACTGGAGGAAATCAAGTTGCTTATATCTGTTAGAGTTTCTCTTATAAATTTAGGTGCATTCTGGTTGGGTGCATAAATATTAATAATTGAAATCTCATCATTTTGGGTATTACCTTGAACAAATATGAAGTGTCCATCCTTATCCTTCCTTATTTTGGTTGGTTTAAAGCCTATTGTGTCTGCAAATAGGATTGCAACCTCTTCTTTTTTCTGCTTTCCATTTGCCTGTAGTATAGATGGCTATCCTTTCACCTTGAGTCTATATTTGTCTTTTAATGTAAGATGAGATTCTTGTATGCAGAAGATATCTGGCTTGAGTTTTTGTATCCAGTCAGCCAATCTGTGCCTCTTTAGAGGACAATTTGAGCCATTCACATTAATTGAGAATATTGATAAACCTTTCGAGAGTCCAGTGGACATTTTTAATCCTTTTTCGACTCTGAAGTTGGAATTTGATCAAAATTTTCTGGGTGGGTTTACTTTTTTGGTGGAGGGTTATGCTGGTCTTCATGAAGGATAGGTCTAAGAATATCCTGGAGAGCTAGTTTAGTTTCTTCAATATGTGAATGTCGTTAAAGCATTTAATTTTTCCATCATACATGAAACTTAGTTTAGCTGGGTATAGGATCCTTAGTTGAAAATTATTTTGTTTTAGGGGATTAAAAGTTGATGACCATCCTCTTCTAGATTGAAAAGTTTTAGCAGAGAGATCTGCAGTTATTCTAATATTCTTCCCCTTGTATGTGATTTTTTTTTTTCATATGGCTGCTTTCAGAATTTTCTCCCTCATATTAACTTTAGTGAAATTGATTATGATGTGTCTGGGGCATGTCTTATTTGGGTCAATTCATGCTGAAGTTCTGAAACTGGCTGCTATCTAAATTTCAGAATCTCTTGGCATATCTGGAAAGTTCTCCTTCATAATCTCATGGAGAAGAGACTCTGCCTTGTGAAGCCACTTCATCACTTTCAGGGTTCCCTATAAGACGAATATTGGTTTTCTTCATATTATCCCAGAGCTCTCTGTGAGAGTGATCTGTTTTTGCCCTCCATTTGTCTTCCTCTTTGAGAATTTGGGAGCATTCGAAAGCTTTGTCTTCAATGTCAGAAATCCTTTCTTCTGCTTGTTCCATTCTGTTACTGAGGGACTCTACTGTGTTTTTCAGATCTTTTAAGGATGCAACTTCTTGTCTCAATGTGTCAAAATCTTTGGTCATTTATTCTCTGAATTTGTTGAATTGTTGAGATATCTTTTGGGTTACTGCTTGGAATTCTAAGTCGATCTTATTTGCTATCCAGATTCTGAATTTGATTTCTGAGATCTCAGCTATTTGTTTGTGCGTGGGATCTTATGCTGTATCTGCCCCATTTTTCCTTTGGGGAGGTGATCTACTCTGATTATTCATATTTCCAGAGTTTTTCTGTTAATTTTGCCTCATGATTGTTTTCACCATTCCCTCTGGCTGGTGTCAGAGTTGGGAAGGTGTCTCTCCAAGATTAGACCCCAGCAGGATCACCCTATTGCTGCTGGATCTTTGTAGGGAGTGACCCTGTGTAGTTTCTCTGAGGCTGCCCCAGCCAGGGAGTTCTGGTTGTGGAAGCAGCTCTGAGTGAGACACACCCAGAGCCAGCAACAGGGCGGGGGTTTGTGCGGATGGTTCTGGGAGTGCCTGGTGCCAAGTGACTTTGGCACTGTGAGCCCAAGGCTCCAGCAGTCTATGGCCAGGAGAAGGGCTCTGCGCAGAGGCAGGGAGGGCTCTGCAGCTACCAGAGTCCCTGGCCAGATGAGCGGGACAGTGTGGAGGTGGGTAGGGTACAGCTGGGAGGACACCGGGTTGCGTGGCTCCCGCAGTTCCTGGTTAGGGCGTGTGGAGGCCTGGCTCTTGCGGGTCATGGGTTGGGTGTCACAGCATAGCTCTTACCGAGGTCTGGGCAGGTGCTGATCATGGTCGTGGTGCAGTTCTTATGGAGGTCTGGGCATCACAACTCTTATGGTGGTCCAGATGGCGCTGCTCTTATGGATGTCCAGGCAGAAGCTGATCGCAGTCGTGGCGCAGCTCTTACAGAGGTCTGGGTTGGAGCCGATCCTTCTTCTCTTTTCTATAGATCAAATTGATTTCCATGGTATTGTCATCTGAGTTTGGGGATGGGCGTGGAGCTCCACAAGGAGAAACAAATGTTCTTAATTATTATTTCTAGGGACAAAGACATGGGTATATTAAAATGTTTAAGAGACATTTCCTTAAACCAGCTACCTGCTGGAATCCTCAAATTTTGGGTAAGGATGAGAATTGCTGGATAGATTCACTCAAATAGGTGTGGATCAAAGAGAGTGAGCTACTGATTAAAATGTTATACCTAATGATTTATCAACAGTTTTTCTGTCAACTAAGGACAGAGGAGGTCAAGTGAAATTCTATTGCACCCATCCTTAACTAGCATGCTGTTAGAATTTGAGATAGGATGGAATATACTCATTAGTAGATTGGTTAGTTGGCTAGGACCTTATATAACTACATTAGTAATTAGAAAGACTGCGTTGCTATAAACATGCTTGCTGTTCTCAAATATAAGAAAAATGTAGGAAACAATAAAAGTATTGCTACAACTGTCTTTAACCTGTTGGCAAAACTGGATTTTTGCCAAATATTCATTAAGTACGTAGTGATTTAAAGTAATTTGCCAAGACTTGAAGGCTACTTTACAATGCATGTGGCTCAATGTATTAGGGTTGATGTTACAGTAGAATATCATTACAGTATCACGTTTCTGGGTATATGTGTGGAGCATATGTTGTGTAACCAATGCTTTGTAAGGGAGAAGCTTAGAGTAAATCATGTCATTGTAAGTATATTTTAAATTAAACTTCGGGCAAAATAATTGGAAGAAAATTTCAGCAAAATTTTTGGCCTTAACCCAAAACAAAATAGGCAGGGTACATCTTAAAAGTTATTCATAAACTGTTGTAGCTTTGTGCCCAATGGTTCCTAAAGTATTGTATAAAAATCAACATCATTGATTTTTCTGATTCTTTCAATTTAATTTTTTGATGGAGTGAACATCATGAGATTGAAGGAGAAAGCAGGGAGGCTAGTTTAACTTAACTTTAGGGAAGGTTTTCTAATATAAACTATATAGCATACTAATCATAAGATTTTAAAATTCAAAGAACTATTTAGGATGAATGAGGGATAACTTCTGGAATGATAGAGTAATGAGCTTTGTAGACCTTGTGTTCAATGAAACCACCATAACTGGTGAAAATTACTAAAAAGGAAAAATTAAAATCTTTGAAAATTATTTCAAGGGAATACATCTATAAATATACTCAGATGAAATACATTTATACTTAGAAGAATAAATGAAGAAACATATATTGAAGAAAATAAACTCTATCTCAGTGAGAACACTGAAGCATTTGAGATCCAACCTGCTTACTCCCTTACTTCTTTACTCCAGGTCAGCCAAGAACACAGGGCTCCTTCTCCCTTCAGCTTCCAGTTGAGAGCTGTTATATTCCCTGGGAGATATAGGTCACCAGAATTTCTCATCTTGACTTTCAGGTCCTTGTTGCAGAGGGTCTGGGGTTTACTGTCCTTAACCATCCTCCATTCATAGGGTAAAAGCTCTACCCCAGGCATGGCAGGCCAAAAATATTAGGCCCCTAATTGTCTTCATCTAGCCTTGGTTGTAGGGTACAGGTTACACACTGGGAGAAGAAAACTAAGAATATTAGAGGCTGCTGCCCCGTATAGTGATACCTGTGCCATGATAAAGAGGTGGAGGTATTGTTAGAAGAATTGGGTCACTGTCTCAACTCTTGGTTTTAGAGTTGTGGTGCAGAGGTATTGCCCACAGATAAAAGGTCTTAAAAAATAGAGGGCTCCAAGTTCCTCCCCAAAGTAACTGACTATTTGAAACAGAGTGTAGGAAAGATTACGCCTAGATTTAAAATTTGTGGTAATAAAATAATAGTATAAAAAAAGAGGAAGTGTGAATAGAGGTATATAGAAAAATAATTTCTATATCTTACTGAAATTAAGTTACTATAATCTGAAGAACATTCTTGTATACAATAAGCAGTACAGGAACCACTAAGACAGTAACTAAGAAAATATGGAGAAAAAGTTATTGGAGAGATTAAAGTGCTAATTCAACTAATGCAAAATTGTTCATTCACTTAATGTAAAAGAAAGCAGTAAGGTAGACAAGAAGGTCAAAAAAGATATTACCCAAGTAATACAAATAATAACATTAAATGGTAATGAAGTTTAAATGACAGAGTGCCATACTGCATAAAAAGCAAAGATCCAGCAATATTCTGTCTATAGGAGACATAGTATAAATTCAAAGATACAAATAGTTTTAATATAAAAGGATGTAGAAAGATACATATTTCAAACAATAACCATGAGAAAGCTGGGCTGGAGGTGTTAGGAGGGAGGGCGGAAGAGGGGATGGCAATTGATGGGAGGAAGGTGGACATTTGGTGAGAGCTTACCTAATGTACACAATGCAAGTGTATATTTCAAAATAACTAAGTAAATTTTAAATGTCTTACCACAAAAAATAAGTAAGTGAGGTGATGGCTATGGTAATCAGTTTGATTTAAGCATTTCTTACTGTATATCAAATCACCACATTGTACCCCATGATTTTAATTCAAAATTAATAAAAACTTAAAAAATAAAAAAGTTGTTAGAGATAAGGAGGGATATTTTATAATGATGAGTCAATTCCTCAGAGAGATATAACAATTATAAACATGTATGTACTTTATAGACTAGCCCCCAAATACATGAAAGAAGACCTGACAGACTTGAAAAAAGCAATAGACAATTTAACAACAATATTTGGATACTTCAAGACTCCACTTTCAACAATTAATAAAACAAATTAGCAGAAGATCAAAATTATTAAGCAACTATGACAAACACATAGGTATGGAACACCCCAGCCAGCAACAACAGAATACATGTTCTTTGCAAGTGCATATGAAATATTCTATCTATATTGGAGAATAGCATAGATCAAGATAAAAAACATACCTCAATAAATTTAAATGTATTGAAACCACACAAAATATACTCTCTGACCACAATGAATGAACTTAGAAATCAATAGAAAGCAATATGGGAAATTCAAAAATATGTAGAAATTAATCAACATACTTCTAAATAACTGATGGATCAAGATGAAGTCACAGGGAAGTTAGAAAAGATTACAGATGGATGGAAATGACATAACATATTGAAACTTACTGTATGGAGCCAAAGCAGCACTTATGAGAAAATTTACAGCTAGAAATGGCCATGTTTAAAAAGAATGATCAAATAAATTACATAAACTTCCACTTAAAACCACTAGAAAAAGAAGCGCAAATGAAATCTAAAGCAAGTGTAAGTAAGGAAATAATAAAGATTGCACTGAGAGTAAATCACACGTTTGATTGCAAGAATCTAACAGGGGCTAAATGCAAAGCGGGAAACAGGACCAAATTGCAATGTAGTGTCCAGGAGACAAAATTATACGTGATACTCAGGGGAAACACTGCTACATGGCAGCTGAGAACAGAGAGAAATGCCTCTCCTCAGTTTTCAGAGAGAAGATCAACATGGTGTAATGGACTGCACCCTTGGCAAATCCTGTAAGGAATTACATTGAGTTATTTCACTTAATGCTCTTCAATATAGTCTGTTGTCCCAAAACATCATTTCATTAAAATAAATAGGTCATTAGGGTGACCATATAATTTATCGTTCAAGTGATGAGGCATTTTTGAGGGTAAAAGGAGAAGGCTATTATCCATTTACACCCAGCCCACCCCACAGGTGTAAACCAAGCCTGTCTAAGGCAGAACAGAAATAAGGGTCATCTGAAATAAACTCAGGGTATGCAGTTCTTTGTGTACCCAGAAGGTCTGTATGCCACCCTAGCTGTGAATGTCTTCCCATCCTTCCAGGCAAAGTTTCTGTGGAGCCAACCAGGTATATTGAGGTCTCAGTGATCTGGAACACATGTGATCTTAATATATATTTTTTTCTCATTTATCCCAGACCTTCATTTTTTATTGTCCTTTCATATAATCTAGCCTCAACCTTAATAACCTGAGATGTTTTTTAAAACTTTGACTGTTTAGCCCCTGAAATGTGTAGATGAAAATAGATGTATGGAGCAAGGTTCTTTATCTACTTCATTTGTACGCTGACTTGCCTTGTATTTCTATTAAAAAAATAAAACAACACAAAATAACCTCTATTTTGAATACATTATGTTGTTATGATGAACTTCATTATACCCATATCTTTGCATAATTTTTGATTATTGTCTTTGGGCTAATTTTTAACATTGAATTATGTAGGTATACATGACAGTTGTAACGCTCTTGATAACTATTTTTGAATTGCTTTTCAGAAATTTCCAATTTAAAATTTTACTAGCAATAGATCAGAAAGCCTATTCCTACATAATTATCAATACTGAATTTTTCTTTAATATTTATAAATTTAGTAGGCATAATTGTATCTTATTTCAATTTTTTATTCCTCTTAAATACTGGATTTTAGGCCAATTAAACCTAAGTTAGGAAAAAATTTACTCTTTCATTTTATAAATTTAATTCTATAATTCTCATGGCATTTTAGTGCATGCTGTGAGATAGAAAAATACTTTTCTCTGAATAAACAAATGTTCCAGTCTTAATTTTTACCTTTTAACATTTATTAAATTCCTTTGTGTTCTTGGATTAAAACAAAACTCTTGCTGATTCATGTGTTGAGTTCCACGTTAGGGCAAAAATGCTTTATTTATTATAGCTTTTTAATGTTTTTAAGTTATGGCAGTCTTTCCCAACACTCCCAATTTTTATTGAGTGCTTTTAATTGCTTAATTTTCCATGGATTTTAGAATCATTACATTTAGAAAAGTCCTTTTGAGATTTAATGCAATCACAAAGTTACAATTGCTTTAAATGTACCTGTTAATTTGAGGAAATAGATTATGCTTTGAAAAGAGAATTAGGTTTGAGATTTCCTTGATTGAAATTCTTCATGGATGAGGAGATACTCTATAATATACTCTAAAATCCATTATACACTTACAGATTTTCACATAGTGCTGTGGAACACGTGGTAAATGTAGGAATAGCTAGAGGTGTTTTTTTTTTTGTTTGTTTGTTTTGTTTTTTTTTTTTCCCATGACAATAGTGTCAAAGGATGGTGGAGCTATGTGCGAGAATTGTTGGAGGGGTGGAGAGGCAGGTAAGGGAGGAGTCCCAGACTAAACTGGCCATTTTGGGGGATGCTATTATTAGGATGGGCCCAGGATTTTTATTTTACCTTTGGAGTGTGTTGATCAACATCAGGGAAGGGTAGAAAGGAAACTTTGGGAAAGGAGACGTCATTCTGGATTTGGGGAGGCCAACCAACACAAACATACAGTAAAGCTGGCCCCCTGGGTCCTCGGAGAGGGAAGAGAGCGCATGCTGCCGCTGGCTGGGGGATCTTGGAACAGACCTGCAGAATGTTTTGCCAAGGTTCACAAACCAAGATTGAATTTCGGGTGAATTTCCAGGAAATTTAAGCCAAATTGTGAAGGGACCTAGGCTGTGTGGAATGTCAGGTAGGAGACATGAGAAGATTGTTTAATTCAGGATTAGTCATTTGATCCAAAACTGAAAGTGGAGGCAGTCTAGGAAACAAAGATTCAGGGGGAAACCCTCCCAAGTAAAAGTCTTCTGCTATCCTCTTTATCACTCTAGGGTTTTTGCAGGGTGTTACCCCATGTATTTTTGAACATAGAAGGCCCAGGCCCATGAGTTCACCACGAATGTAAGGAATGCCACATACTTTCTTTGTAATGTTTGATTGCAAAGAAAATTTAGTTTTCTTACTGAAGTAACTGTCAGAAAGTTGGAGATGGTATAGAATTTTTTTGCAGGTAATTTCTGAGGAAAGGAAACTCTTCACTCTGATTTTCTCAGTTTTCTATCATGGAGAATGAAAGTGGAATAAATCAATGCCATCTGGAAGTAACTTTAGTTCTTTTCTTTTTAGAACTTCTTTCTTACATTTTGCTAAGCTGTTAGGGAATAACATCTCCTTAAATGTTTTACTAATATGGTATGCTTTAAAAAAATCTTTATGCCTCACCTCCATCTTTCAGCTATGCATGGGACACAGGGTGACGGCACAGTAAATTGAGCAGTGAAGATCTTGGCTCTCCATCCGACTTTGCCACAAGCTACATGAGGGACTTGGGACAAATGACTAAATTGCTGTGAACTCAATTTCTTCAGTTTGGAAAATGAGGTTATTGAACTGGATAATCTTTAAAGTTACTCCACTCGACCATCAGCTTTAAATTTCTAAGATTCATATATGTATCCACCTAAAGGAGGGATGAAGTGTGTATATTCAGATAGAAAGACAAGCATTACCTCTTTCTATCTTCCTATTGCTTATTATTAAATAATATTCCAATTATCTTACACTTATTTTCAGTTTTAATAACTTTACCCCCCCACATACACACATACTGCATGTTTAAATATAGAACTATACAAACTTACACCTGACCTTTGTAACATTTCAGCTGAGTATGTACTGGAGTATGTGTTTGTGGATACATGCGTATGTTTTCCTATTGGGTCTACATCATCATCTTCAACTGAGGAAGTGAGTCTTTAACTTTGATAGCTCCATTCCATGAACAACTGAAGTGTTAAATAACCAGACCGGTGAACGTTCTCCCCTGATTTGCAGCTCTGTAAATGCAGCTCTGTCCTTTCTCATTCTGGAGCAGTTTGGTTCAGGTCTTCCTCAGGAAACCTCTTTCTAATCTTTAAAAAAAAAAAAAAAAAAAAAAATTATGTGGTGTCTCACTTCATTTTTCTCTTGATCGTCTTGTTTATTACCTAAACTTGATTCATAACAAAAAATAAAACCTACCTGGAATGAAAAAGAAACATGCCTTATGAAGAAAAGCCAATGCTTTACATAAGGTATTAATACCTGAGGAAGGAAAAGGAAGTTCTGTAGGAGTTCAGGAATGGCCATTTTTCTTTGAATGAGTACTAAGTAAAATGTAGAATTGACTAAAAAGTGATGTGTAGAAGTTTTTATTTTTCTATCATCACTAAAATCCTGAGTCTACCTATTTGCTATTGGGGAGATATGATATCCTTATAAATTGTCCTAGCTTAAAATTCTTCCTCTACCGACATTTGGGATTGAGCAAAAAGAATTAGAATAATCTAGTATGAATAGCTATCCTAGAACACCCTTTCTCCACTTATCTGTACAAAGTGAATCATTCCAGTATTTTAAGGCCCAACCTAAGTGTCACTTTCTGGAATCTTTTCTGCTCCTCCAATGTTCTTATCTATGCCTCTATAGCACTTAGAGACCTACAGCTCTCATGGCTTGGTGCAATAGTTATTGTGGTAGCCATTGGTGTTATTTCCCATATACTTCTGGTTTCCTCTCTTCCATGACAGGATTGACTTCTTGGACCTAGGTGGCTAAAGGTGATGTTACAAGTTCTGACCAAGTTGTGTGTCAAGTCCATGTAGTTTTCTGTAGTAGAGCGTTTAACAGAGCCTTATTTCCCTTTGCTGTGGTGAGTTGGTAATATTCCACAAAGTGGTTAAGGATGTTCACTCAAAGGGGCGATTGACTGGGACTGCTTTGTTAACATTTATGTCCACCACCAATAGAAATGTGTACTTAGTGCTATTGGTAGTAATGCCCACAAATGGTCCAAGGTCAACAATTTGGATCCCAACGATTTGGCTTTTTTCTTCTTTAAGCTGGATCATGTGAGAGCGAGGAGGCAGCCCTGAGCATAGCCCTGAGTTCATTCAGAACGGGGTTCAAAACCTACTTTCACCATTCACTAGGTATACAACCTCAATCAAGTTACTGAACCTCTTTAAATCTCAAGTTTTTAATATTTAAAATGAGAATAACAATTTCTATTCTAAAGGACTATGGTGAGAATCAAATAAGGTATAACTGTGTTAGACATTGTCAGATATCTATGATAACCAGAAGGACCTCCTGCATCCATGCGGCCAATTTTCCCAAGGGCTTTTGCTTTCTGAGGTAACACATCAGATACCTAATTCTATTGTCTACGCCTAACACTCTGGCTCAACTGAGTAGTTTCTTCAAGCAGAAAAATGCAATTACTTAAATCATATGGGAAAAGAAGTGATAATTATTTACGTTAAACTGGGAGCTGAAAGATTGCTAAAACCTTTGTATAACCACTTTATGTTTTAAATCTTGAACTTTACAGTTTTCCCCAACAGCCCCAGAGATTGGTACCATAAAAATCCCTGTATATTAAGAAGACATACTAGGGGTGGCGCCTGTGGTTCAAGGAGTAGGGCGCCAGCCCCATATACCGGAGGTGGAGGGTTCAAACCCAGCCCTGGAGAAAAACTGCAAAAAAAAAAAAAGAAGAAACATACTATTAATGTTGCTATTTTTTCTGGCATTCTCACTAGTTATAAAATCAAAGATATTTATAACTCAAAAACCATAGGACCTCTATAGTTGACCACATCCTTACATTGATCACCTCCTTAAGTTGACCTAATCTTCATAGACCGGACATCCACCACATGTTCTCGAGGGAAGTTCCCATGTTGACCACCTCCGCACGTTGACCCATTTGTTACAGTTCCCTGGTTGGTCAACTTAAAGAGGTTCTACTGTAATCTGATTCACCACTTGTATTTCACAGATGAAGAGACTGCAACCTTATTGGCATGTAGGATTGTTAAGGTTAAACCTCCAATATTCCTGAATCAGTGATTTTACTGTAACACGATACTCCCCTAGACTTGTTTACCTATTGTTTACCAAGGGCTGCTGTATTCTTATTATCAATTTAATCTTTTATAAGAATTCCCCAGAAGTACAAAAGAACAGTAAGTACCTTGATTATTATTTACAGCTATATGTCCTATATATTCCTTCATCTCCCCCATTTTCTCCTTTCTTCTTCCTCTGTTGCTTTCTCCCTTCTTGTCTTCCTACCTTCCTATCTTCCTTCCTCTTCCCTCTCTTTCTACCTTTATGCCTTCCTTTCTCTCTCTCTCCCTACCTCCCAATATCTTTATTTAGCACTTACAGTGCCAGGCAAGTTTCCAAAGTTCAGAGATACAGTGGTTAACAGGGAATACAGTGGTTGCAAGGAACCTGATCTCCGAGAGCATAGTGCCAGCAATGAGGAGGGACATTAAGCATGTAAATATAACAAAGGGTGATGAGTGTTACAGGGGAATACTAATGTTGGTAAACTTTTCAGTGGGGATATTGCAGTTTCGTTATTTTAAATACAATAGTTACAAAGTGATTTTTAGCTGAATACCTGAAGTAGCAGTAACTGATAATGTTTACATTTTCTACTCCTGTTTTTGACTTTAGGCATCATTATCATTTCTATCTACGTCTTTTAGTCCCCCTGCCTCTCTCATCAACAAAATTTCATGCTATTGTTCACTGCACAGAACCTGCAAAAAAACATTTATAAGATATAGTGAAGGGAAGATATTTAAATCTCAAAAAATTCTAAAAGCCCATATCCTAACACCGTTGGCTTTCTCTTTCTCTGTCATGATTTTTTGTGTCACTTCTTGTTCCCAAGTGAAAATGTGGTTATTAATTTATGTAAGCTGACTGCCAGAGACAGTGGTTCCTACCTATAATCCTAGCACTTTGGGAGGCTGAGATGGGAAGAGTAATTGAAACCAGGAATTCAAGACCAGCCTGGACAAAATAACAAGACCCCATCTCTAAAAAACAAAGCAGCCAGGCTTGGTGGTACACAGCTGTAGTCCCCACCACTCAAGAGGCTGAGGCAGGAGGGTGGCTTGAAGCCAGGAGTTTGAGGTTACAGTGAGCTATGATTGCACCACTGTACTAAAGTCTGGGGGACAGAGAGACTCTGTCTCTAAAAAATAAAAATTTTGCTCTGCAAAGAAAAATTATATATTTTAACAGTGTATACTATTGTGTGAAGCTATTAGTTTCAGAAGCTACTAGTTTGATTCTGCCTCTTTGTTGTCTTGTACTTGGTAGTTAAAAACATTGTTTCTATATGTAAACCTATTGTCAGTTATTAGTTTGTTCCCAGTAGCAAGAGCTGTGGACTCTGAATTGGGTTCAGAGAAGCCCAATGACACAGTAGGAAACTCTTCAGGTAAAAGTTCTGGTGCCTGATTCCTTCATGTTCTGTGATATCAGATCACTCCACAGGCTTCAAATTCAATCTTGTTAGAGATTCCTGCCTTCCCCTCAGTGTTCTCAAGGTCTCCTCACAGGCATGTCTATTGTGCGTCCAATGGCCTGTGGGCCTGCCTGCCCCGCGATGCCTCAGCTCCCCTATGCCCTGGCAACTGCTCCCACTTACTAGCCTAGTCTGTCCCTGGTATCTGACACCAAGTTCCATCAAATCCCACCATCACCTGCTTAAGATGTGCAGTAAACAACACCCAAGTGTGAAGCTTACTGTCCAAGCTACGCTTTCACTGGGGAAGACGGAGTTTGCACTGAGTTCATGTTGGAAAGGAAACTTTACTTTGGCCATTATTTAATCAGCCACACAATTCTACAGTCTTTCATCTTCCTTTCCTTCTAGGTTAGTTCAAGGCTCTGCACAACAATTTTACACATAGTTATCTCTTTACATCTTGGCAATGTGTATAGGCTGGAATAAAATGTGGCTCACGTGGGGTTTGCCGATTTCTTCTATATTTAGCTAGGAAAGGCTTCAAGTAAGAAAGCAGTGCCCCTGTTTCACATGAGAATGTTTAGATAAATAATTGTTCAGGTTCTCACATACAGCAGGCTAGTTTGTTCTTGAGGGTCCTTGAAAGTCCCCCCCCCCCTTTTTTCTTGGTCACAGTCAATTTAGGCTGACCTAGCAAATGACCAGATGACCTCCAGGAGGGTTACAAATTATTAGTTCATTGCCTCTTCCACTGTGCAAATGTCTGCTCTATTTGAACAGTAACTAAGCAGCATTTAGACTCAATGAATGGTTCTAAATATCCTTTAATTAAAGTGGGAGGATCACTCAAAGAGGACCATGTACATTTGCTTTCAAGAGTGGAATGTCCTTTTTGGATTATTAGTTTTTCTTTTGCCCTTAAATTCCCTACTCAGTAGGTAAGTAATTGCTAAAGAAGACCCCTCTCAGAAGTGTTCTATGTGCTAATCCCAGCCAGTAGTCCCCAGGAGCCTTCCCAAGGCGGACATTCTTTCTGTACACTGGTGTTCTGGGAGGGAGATAAGCCCACTGAACTTCAGTTGTGATTTTCCTTGTAACCAAGAGGCAAGCAAGACCTGTGGGTGATGGCTCCCTGTTTGAATCTATACAATATTGCCTTCAGTCTTCAAGCAGCCTTCTTCTGTCAAACTCAGTGTCCTCTGTGGACTTTTCTCTTTAGGTATTACAGACTACTGGGAAGAACTGGTGGGGTGAACTGAATTTTTTTTGGTATGCAAAGTAAATTTCAGTAATGAAAAGCAGATGATTTTTAATCAATGGTGGTTTGGGGAGCCCAGCTGAACTGGGGATGATGTTGTGGCACTGGAAATATATTCTGATATATCTGCTAAGTAATGTTGCCTGAACATGGTCTAGAGAAAAGGCAGAGCTCTTCATTACTGAGTGTATGTTTTATGGAAAAGTAAGACTTATAAAATAAGTGGTCTTACCACAAAGAAATCTGAATCATGCATTTGGGAATGCCAACTGTATCATGATTACTTTTCATTCAGTATTTCTAGTTACTATAAAAGTATTGCAAAGATTTAGTTATATTCTGAAATAAATGAGAACTTACTGATCAAGGAACTATCCTATTTCTTCTCTAAGACAGGTAGAATATTCTGAGATGGTTAGGATAAGAGATTTTCTTTAAACACACATCCTTTATTTCAAACTGGTTGAGCTCTTAGGTTCATTGCTAACAGATTGTGCAACTTGAGGTTTGTGACTTAACTTTACTGTTCCTTATTTCTGTTTACCATGAAATGGACAAAATAATCCATGCATCTATGTGAAGGTATGCAAAATGACTGCAGTATTGCATTCTTTACAAACATATCCAAAAATTTTGCCAAAAAGATTTCCCTCAATTAAAATGGACAATAGCACAATAATTGTAGGATATTTGAGTAGTTATTTAATTCTTTAGTGGGCATATTTTGTTACAAATGCCTAAATTAAAGATTTAAAGGAAAGTTCCACTTCTAACAATAATGATTCTATTTAAAGTTTGCTATTACTAATACATTGAGATACTGTGTACACGTGTGATCTGGAATCCCTCAGCCAAGGGCTGGGAAATATTGCTAAAGATTAAGTGAAAATGAATCTTACCTTGGGAATGAAGGAAATAAGTGTATTGGAGAATAACTTCAATATTCATGAATGGGTTTGGGGGCATGATTGCCTTGATGCTCTAATTTTTTTTTTTTTTAATTCAGAATATTAAGGGGACAAATGTTTTGGTTACATGGATTGCTTCTATGCTGCTTGAGTCAGGGTTACAACTGTGCCCATCACCCAGGTAGTGTTCACTGTCCCCTTTAAAAAGGTTCTGACTGAAGGAGATAATGAATTTGTCTTGCATAAAGCCTTGTTTGCTATTTAATGCTCTGATCATCCACCTGGAGGTGAGTGAGTGAGAATGAGGGAAGGATAAGTGTGAGAGCTTTGTGTTTGCAGATAGTTCTTATGCTTCTGGGAAAGTTAATTAGGGAGTGAAATCTTAAGCAGATGACAATGTGCATTGTTGGCTGCTAGAGTATGGTGACAAATAGCCCTGAAAAGTCTTCACTTTCTTTTGTAAATGAAAGGTAAGGAATTTGCACAAAAATGCACTGCTGCAGATCTGCTTTTCTTCAGGGTCTAACCACATAGTAAACAACAGAAATAACTTGTTTTAATAAAGTGTGGTGTTGAAACGTTTATCAGCAAGTCCTTTCTGCCACTTTCAAAAGTTATATTTGGATAAGAGAAACCTTTGCCCAGAAGAACACAATCTAAAATTTGGTTTTAATGTTTTCTTCATGTCATGGTCAAGAAAAGTCAGGGAAAAGTTTGACTTTCATGTAATTGTGCATTTATCTCTTATCAGGCTGAGACACTTATATTGTGACTAAGTCACTAAGTGACTTATTATTTGGGGGTAGACGTGGTTGGGGAAGAGGAGAGAACACTGCAAAATATTTGACCTAGAATGGTTTAATGAATTCTATCTCTTAAAGAGTCTGCTTCCTTCCTCTCTGGATGGAAGTGTACTGAGCTCCATGGGAAAAACTTTTCAAAATGCAAAAGTGTGTTGTTATAATGAGAACACTTAACAAAAACCATACTGATCAGATGGAAAGTGTAAGTACACCTTGGAGTATTTGAGATACAAAACTAAAAGAAGTGGGACCTGGCAGAACAAGGAGACAAATTTGAAGTGAAAGAAGGAGAGAAGGGAAGAAGTAACATAGTTTCCAATTTGGGGGATGAGTTCTGAGCCCTGGAAATAATTACAAAAAAGTAAATGCAATTTTTTTTTAATCCAATGGAATATGTCAAAGTCTCAATTTCTCTCTTCCAAGTAAAGAGAAGAACTTCCTAGAAAGGCTCTTGTAGTTCTATCTAATGGAATGTCTTGAGCTGATGGAAAAAAAATTCCATACTGCTCAAGACTGTGGCCACTAGCTACATGTAGCTACTGAACTCTTGAAATGTGAATGGGGTGGCTGAGCAGCTGAATTCTATTCAATTTTAATTATAATAGTTACATGTGGTTAGTGGTTATCATGTCAGACAGCACTTGACTTTACCTCCTCAGAGAGCTATGCCTCATGTTTGGGTGATGAAGGGACTTTGTCCTACATCAGAAAGGATACTTCTCAGGAAATTTGAGGGTTCCTCTGAGGATGCACAACTCTTTGTCCTAAATCTGTGATGTACCAAGCAACTCAATTTGCACTAAAGTAAATATTCCCTAATTGTAAATATTTCATCCTTTGTTCACCCCCATATGTACTCAGGATCAGTGGTAAACCAGATCCACCCTTGCGTGGACTGGCTGCATAGGCCAAAGGAAGAGGAAGGGGGGAAGTTCCAGGAGAGAAATAAAGAACATGCTTCTTAAAGTGAATGTAATAGAATTTCTAAGTTTCCACCTACTTTGGCCTTTGAATGACTATTGAATTGCCCAGCTTTCACACAGAGTAGAATTGTAGATTTTTTTGAATATAAAAATACAGTGTTTTTTTTTTTTTTTGTTTGTTTGTTTTGCTTTAGAGATTTGTTACAATATGTTGTTATGGCTGACTTTCACCACAAATTTATTTTTGTCGTTACTGACAGGATGCCTGCTCTTTGGTCCCTGAACAATCCAAGAAACACAGTGTTTCTGTACAAATTATACATTCACAAGTTGATACGTCTTGGTGAAGCAAGATGGTAGTAAAGAGACAATATATGTAAAAGGACCACAGAAAAAATATGTCTTCACTAAAGCCTTGGTACAAGAACTGAATATCATCTAGGGCAGGCGTCCTCAAACTTTTTAAACAGGGGGCCAATTCACTGTCCCTCAGACCATTGGAGGGCTGGACTATAGTTTAAAAGAAAAACTATGAACAAATTCCTATGCACACTGCACATATCTTATTTTGAAGTTAAAAAAAAAAAAAAAAAAAGGGGGAACAAATACAATCACACCACCTTATGTGGCCCGCAGGCCGTAGTTTGAGGACCCCTGATCTAGGGTCTCTCAGTAGTATTGATCTTATGAGACTTAGGGGAATGATTAAATTGCTATCCAGTGTGGACCCCAATAAAATGCTGAACTAGGATGAGATCATTATTTTTAGTTAGTAACTAGATATCTGAAAGGTTTTCCATACCATCAGTATAGTTCATTCTACCTTGACAAGATCCACCAGCCAATCGATTCAAGCAATTAACCATTCATTTCTCCATTTCTTCACTGTCCATTCCTTTGTTTTCTTTCTTAGCAACAATGGATATGAGAGATGGATTCAAGGATTATACAAAGCAGCAGTGAGGAAAATTCTAGTTCCATTTTGATAAAATGACTAGTCATTTGACCCCCTTTTCTTTAGTACCAACCACTTAATCTCAATTCCTTTAGTAATGAATCTACAATTTACAACTGTAATTATCTCTGTTAGTTTGTGAAACAAAATGTTATTGAAAATAAGAAGAGTTGTTCTGACCTCACTGCCTTGTCCCTGCGGCAATTTCATCTCCTCTGATTTCTGTTTGGAATTCCATTCATACTTTTTTATTATCTACTTCTTGTTCCACAAAAGCAGGAATTATGTCTGCCATATTCTGTGTAGTATCTCCAGTGCCTACACCATGATTAAAAAATAATAGTTGCTAAATAAGTTATTATATGTTTTAAAGCACAAATATCTTCCTATTCTCCCAGGGGTCCTCAAACTTTTTAAACAGGGGGCCAGTTCACTGTCCTCAGGCCGTTGGAGGGCCGGACTACAGTTTAAAAAAAAAACAAAAAAACTATGAATAAATTTCTATGCACACTGCACATATCTTATTTTGAAGTAAAAAAAACAAACGAGAACAAATACAACAATACTGCCTCATGTGGCCTGTGGGCCGTAGTTTAAGGACCCCAGCGAACCTTTTGGAATGGTAATGTGATTGATTCATGTTTGCTTAGGAATGTATCTACACTCAGATTTTATGTGTTATATAAATTCCCGAAGAAGCATTGTTAAGTATTTTGTACAACCAACTTGCAAGAATATCTGGGGTTCTGAAAGGAATCTTCAACTACTTCTTTGCAAAGACTTTTTATAAAATGTGACATTCAACATTTTTTATCAGCTGGTTGTATCTCTACTATCTAAGGGTCTCTGGTGTTCCTTATCCTTCCCTAATTTCCATTGAACTTTTGGGGTCTAAAGAAGAGAGGTAGGCTGACCTTGTTACATTAACTAACTAATGAATCAATTAACCAGCAGGTCTTGAGTTCCTTATAGGTGCAAGTGCCTAGTCAAAGTGATTTGATGTTGTTGTGCCTGCCTTTGGACCAAGGGCCATGTTACTGTGGAAGTGCAAATCCCTGTGCCTCTCTTTTCAACATACCTGTTTTGTTTAAAAACAAATATTAGATCCATATTATATAGCAAATAGAAATTTTCTCCACTTTTAATGGTTTTCCAAATGTCTGGAGAGTTTCATAGTATTGGTGAATATCATGAAAGAAAATAGGAAGTAAAAAAAAGTGAGAAAATGAAACTTTTACTGCTTCAAAAACAGTGGCAATTTCCCTGAAGTGGTAAATGGACCATCTGTGTGCTCCAGCACCAGAAAATGTATAGTGAGTACATATCTGTCCTTTTAAATGTCTATCTGGAATAATGTGTGTATTGTTGTATGAAAATGAAGCAGGAAGACAGAGTGAACTTTTTAAGCACAGTGTGCCTATTTACTTCAAAGCTATTATTCTTCTTGTCAACAAGAATAAAATTTATTAACTTAGGTAAATGTAAAGAGTCAGGCATTTTCTTGGAATGCGGAGGGTAAGTAGATCACACCTTGAAAATCTGTCTGCTCCCATTTGGAAAAGCACTTCCTTGAATCCTGAACATTTTCTTTAAAATACTACAGACCCTGCAATGCGAAAGAGAAAACTTAAGTTCTGACAGAACTCACTTTTCCTCCCACTAGTCCTGGTATTTGTATCTCTGGGGAACACCCAAGACCCACCAATAGATTTGTGGGTGTTTGGTGGTAAAATGAATCAAGGGAAAGATGTCAGGTCCTACAGCTTGTTTGAATCCCTTTCTTTCTTTCTTTCTTTCTTTTTTTTTTTTAGAGTTGGTTATTATTTACGAGGTTTACAAAAATGCAGAAATCAGAGATGGAAAATGTAACAGAATTACATTTAGTGTCCCACATTTTACTTTGTCCCTGTGAATACAAATCTCCTATTCACCTCAAAACTCTCCAGCTATCTCTCTGGGTGGTGGAGAGAGACAGCTATCTGAGAAGATAGAATAGAGATACACCCAGTAACATTTTAGCAGAACCCAACCTTCTGGAATCTTCTACTTTCTTCATCAGGTAGCCTTCTCAGGCACAGGCCAGCATTGTATGAGTTTTTGGTGTGGGTTAGGGCCTTTTGCACCTCTGTATCTTCCCATCTATTTTTCTGTCAGCCTGGAACCCTCTTCAATTGGCTATGTTTACCTCATATCTCAGCTTTAATATCTCCTTACCACAGGAATCATTTGTTTTTTATTTACGTTGTGTGTATTTACCTCTAAAACAGATTTGTAAAAACTGAAATTTTGAGGTTACACCAGGAGAGAGAAATTATGGTCATTTGTGAGCAAACTCAAAAGTCAGCTGTTGATTTATTGTTGATTTTAAGAATCATCTTTCTGCTTCTGAATGACATCTAAGATATTATAATTTCTGTCTTTTTCAATAATGACTCTTCTTTGCCTCTGGTATTGAATTTCTTCTCTTTACATTGTGATAATTTATTCCATTTTACTTCAGAGTTTTCTTAATTTTAGCTCAGTTGATTAATAGATTATCATCTAACTCTATTAATATTTCTTCTCACATTTTTATTGCAAACTTATATACTAAAAAGTTCATGAAATTTACAGACACCCTGAAAAACTCATTACAGAACAAACATCTGTGTAACTACCAGCCACTTCTTTTTTTTAATTTAAAAAATTATTTTTATTGTTAAATCATAGCTGTGTACATTAGTGCAATCAAGGAGTACAATGTGCTTGTTTCATATACAATCTGAAATATTCTCATCAAACTGTTCAACGTAGCCTTCATGGCATTTTCTTAGTTATTTTATGTAGACATTTGTATTCTGCCTTTACTAAGTTTCGCCTGTACCCATTCTAAGATGCACCGTAGGTGTGGCCCCACCCCTTACTCTCCCTTTATTCTAACCTTCCCCCTCCCTTCCCCTTCCTTGGCCCTATCCTCATAGTCTTGTGCTATAGTTGGGTTATAGCCTTCATGTGAAAGCTATAATTTAGCTTCATAGTAGGGCTGAGTACATTGGATACTTTTTCTTCCATTCCTGAGCTACCTTGCTAAGAAGAATATGTTCCAGCTCCATTCATGTAAACATGAAAAAGGTAAAGTTTCCATCTTTGTTTAAGGCTGCATAATATTCCATGGTATACATGTACCACAATTTGCTAGTCCATTCGTGGGTCGATGGGCATTTGGGCTTCTTCCATGACTTAGTAATTATGAATTGGCTGCAATAAACATTCTGGTACAAATATCTTTGCTATATTGTGATTTTTGGTCTTCTGGGTATAAACCTAGTAAAGGAATTATAGGATCAAATGGCAGGTCTATTTTTAGGTCTCTAAGTATTCTTCAAACATCCTTCCAGAAGGAACATATCAGTGTGCATTCCCACCAGCAGTGTAGAAGTGTGCCCTTTTGTAAACATCCACACCAACATCTCTGGTTTTGGGATTTTGTGATGTGGGCTACTCTTACTGGGGTTAGGTGATATCTCAAAGTAGTTTTGATTTGCTTTTCTCTGATGATTAAGGATGATGAGCTTTTTTTCATGTGTTTGTAGATTTTGCGTCTGTCTTCTTTAGAGAAGTTTCTCTTTAAGTCCCTTGCCCACCCTGAAATGGGGTCACGTGTTCTTTTCTTGCTAATAAATTTGA
>CAUYPK010004208.1:0-55370 GCA_963574355.1 Loris lydekkerianus | reverse complement strand
CGAATCCCGTGAGAACCTCCTGGACCTGTCAACCACTGAAAGTATAAGGGGTTTGGAAGGCTGCAGAAAGTTCAGTTGTACGCCTACTATGAAGCTAATTTATAGCTTTCACATGAAGGCTATAACCCAACTATAGCACAAGAATATGGGGAAAGGGCCAAGGGAGGGTAAGGGAGGGGGGAGGTCAGGGTGGAGGAGGGTAATGGGTGGGGCCACACCTACAGTGCTTCTTAGAATGGGTACAGGAGAAACCTACTAAATGCAGAATGCAAATGTCTACATACAATAACTAAGAAAATGCCATGAAGGCTACGATGAAAAGTTTGAGAATATTTCAGATTGTATATGAAACCATCAGATTGTACCCCTTGATTGCACTAATGTACACAGCTATGATTTAATAATGAAAAAGAAAATACTAGTCCACGGAACTTACTCCAAAATTGATCACATCTTAGGCCACAAGTCTAACCTCAGTAAATTTAAAGGAATAGAAATTATTCCATGCATCTTCTTGGATCACCATGGAATAAAACTTGAGCTGAGTAACAACAGGAATCTGCAATCTCATACAAAAACATGGAAGTTAAACCACCTTATGTTGAATGATAGATGGGTCAGAGATGAGATTAAGAAAGAAATTACCAATTTTTTGGAACAAAACGACAATGAAGACACGAACTATCAGAACCTCTGGGACACTGCAAAGGCAGTTTTAAGAGGGAAATTTATAGCACTGAAAGCCTTTCTTAAGAGAACAGAAAGAGAGGAAGTTAACAACTTAATGGGACATCTCAAGCAACTGGAAAAGGAAGAACATTCCAACCCCAAACCCAGTAGAAGAAAAGAAATAAGCATCTGTTGTTCATTATTGCCATGCATGCTTTTTAAATTTTGCTACATATGTGAAATTATGTAATATTATTATCCATAATAATATTATGCATAGTTAAAAAGATTTATAATAAATTATACTATTTCAGCGTAACTGTCTCTAACTTTTTTCTCCTTCAACATCATTGGGTTTTTATTTTTTTGAGACAGAATCTCACTTTGTTGCCCTCAGTAGAGTGCTGTGTCATCATAGCTCACAGCAACCTCAAACTCTTGGGATCAGTTGATTCTCTTACTTCAGCCTCCTAAGCAGCGGCGACTGCAGGCACAGACTACAACAAAGCCCAACAATTTTTAGAGATGGGGTCTCACTCTGGGTCAGGCTAGTCTGGTACCTGTGAGCTCATGCAATCCACCCACCTTGGCCTCCCAGAGTGCTAGTGTTACAGGAGTGAGCCACCATGCCTGGCCTTCAATGTTGTTTTTATATTTGTCTACATGGAAACATGTTATCTACTCTACTCACTCACTGGCAATGCTGGTGTGATATCCGGCTAATGATTATACCACATTGCATATGTTTATTTGTTTATTCTCCTGTTGATAGATATTAGGTTAGTTACAAGTTTTTGTTTAAGAGACAGTCTAACTCAGTCACGTAAGCTGAAGTGCAATGGTGCACTCATAGCTCACTACAGCCTTAAACTCCTAGGCTCAACTGATCCATTTACCTCAGCCTCCTGAGTAGCTGGGACCCCAGGCACACAACACCACATTAGGCTAGTGGGATTTTTAGTATTGCAAATTGCAATAATGCCATGACATTCTTGCTCATACGTGTTTGAATTCAAACGGAATTTTCTATGAGTGATACACCTGGGAGTTGAATTGCTGGATCAAATGAAATATGAATGTCTTCCAACTTCCACCTTCAATTTAGTAGATATTACCAAATTGCTTTTTGTAGTAATTCAACTTGCTGGCTGGGAGATCTTGGGTAATTTATTTAACCTCCTTCTATCTTCAGAGTTGCATTATGACTTTCACGGACCTTTGTGTGTACTTGAATCCATGGCATATATTAAAAATTACTTGTTATTCATAGGTGGGGAGATGTGTGTATTTATCAGAAAAAATAAAAAATTAAAAAATTACATTTTTGGCTTGGCACCCATAGCACACTGATTATGGTGCCAGCCACATACACTGAGGCTGGCAGGTTTGAACCCAGCCCAGGCCAGCTAAACAGCAATGACAAATGCAAAAAAAAAAAAAAAAAAAAAAAGCTGGGTGTTGTGGTGGGCACCTGTAGTCCCAGCTACTTGGGAGTCTGAGGGAAGAGAATTGCTTAAGCCCAAGAGTTTGAGGTTGCTTTGAGCTGTAATGCTATGGCTCTCTACTGAGGGAGACTTAGTGAAAGACTCTGTCTCAAAAATAAATAAATAAATTACATTTTATGACTATGTTGGTATAAGATAAACCTGGATGGATTGTATTCTCTTTTCTTTTGATTTTAAAATAAAGTAAATCATTTTGTGTGTCCCTAAGAGTATTATAGGTCCTAGGTGCTGCATGGACTGCTGTGTCAATCTTTTGGTCTAGGTTTGCTCATTTTAAAAATGAAGATTATATTGACTTGGTGCCTGTGGCTCAAGCGGCTAAGGCACCAGGCACATACACCTGAGCTGGCAGGTTTGAATCCAGCCTGGGTCCGCCAAACAATAATGACGGCTGCAACCAAAAAATAGCTGGGCATTGTGGTGGGTGCCTGTAGTCCCAGCTACTTGGGAGGCAGAGGCAGGAGAATCACTTGAGCCCATGGCACTCTACCCAGAGCAACAGCTTGAGGCTCTGTCTCAATAAATAAATAAATAAATAATGAAGATTATAATAAAACTTACTACATACAGATGCCAGGTTGATTAAAGAAGTCATTATATTTAGAATGTTTTGGACATCACATGACATAAAGTAGATGCTATGTATTAGTCATAAGAATCACTATTAATTTAGACTTCCACTAGCAATGGATGGGGACCCCTGTCACTCTACATCCTCATCAATAGCTGATAGTCAAACGGTTAAAATTTTGGCCAAACTGCTGGGTGTGATGTGATTTCTCATTAAAAATCTCTTTATTGGTTTGGTGCCTGTAGTTCAGTGGCTAGGGTGGCAGCTACATTACATCGGAGCTGGCAGGTTCAAACCCAGCCTGGGCCTGCCAAACAACGACAACTACAACCAAAAAATAGCCGGGCATTGTGGAGGGCCCCTGTAATCTCAGATACTTGGGAGGCTGAGGCAAGAGAATTGCTTAAGCCCAAAAGTTTGAGGTTGCTGTGTACTGTGACACCACGGCACTCTACTGAGTGTGACATAGTGAGACTCTGTCTCAAAAAAAAAATAAACAGAGAAACAAAAAGAATCTCTTTATTAAGGCCAGGCATGGTGGCTCACACCTGTAATCCTAGCACTCTGGCTGAGGCATGTGGGATGGATTGCCTGAGCTCATGAGTTCGATACCAGCCTGAACCAGAGTGAGACCCCATCTATAAAAATAGCCAGGTGATGGGTGGCACCTGTGGCTCAAAGGAGTAGGGAGCCAGCCCCATATGCCGGAGGTGGCGGGTTCAAACCCAGCCCTAGCCAGAAACTGCAAAAAAAAAAAAAAAAAAAAAAAAAAAGAAAGAAAAAAATAAAATAGCCAAGTGTTGTGGCAGGCGCCTGTAGACGCCTGTGTCAAAACAAACAAACAAACAAAAATCTTTATTAAACAAGATCACTTGTAACCCATCAAACTCATCCTCTACTGTCCCTTTTTTGAGAGCTAGAAAAATTTCATCTCTGCATCTCTGTACAGGAAGGCATGTAGATGCCTCAGTCAGTGTTCAGTGTGTGAGTGATTGCATTAGTGTACATAGAAGTATTTGGTGTCAGAATTTAATACTATGAAATATTTGAAGAGGAGAGCTTTGTTTAGTATCATGACTGTAAACTTTCACATCAGGCATATGTGGGTCCAGATCCATTAATTCACTTGCTATGCATCTAAGGGAAAGGAAGGTCCCTCTCAGTGTCCAGTTGACTTTACAACATGAGCACAATCATGCCATTTGTCAGGGCTGTAGTGAGAATGCTACAGATTGGGCATAACCTGGGCTAGAAGTCTGGATACATGGCACCATTAGAAAATGGCAGAAAGAGTGCTAGAGTTGGGAGCAGGAGACATGGCATCCAGTCTTGCTTCTTTTTTTTTTTGAGACAGAGTCTCTAGTCTATTCTAGTCCCCTAGACTAGAGTTCCATGGTATTAGCCTATCTCACAGCAACCTGAAACTCCTGGGCTCAAGCAATCCCCCTGCCTCAGCCTCCTGAGTAGCTGGGATTACTAGTACCCACCCACCACAATCCCTGGCTAGGTTTTCTATTTTTAGTAGAAGTGGGGTCTCACTGTTGTTCAGGCTGATCTCAAACTCCTGATGTCAAGCAATCCACCCGCCTCAGCCTCCCAGAGTGGCAGGATTACAGGTGTGAGCCACTGAGCCCAGCCCAACCTTGTTTCTTGCTGTGAAACCATACTCATGTTACTTCTCTTCATAGGCCTAGAGTTCTTGCTTTTTAAAATGAATTCACTGATCAACAAGGCAAGGGCAGTGACACACAGGAGTCCTTTCTTATGAAATGCCATGTGCAATTGTCTTTCCTTCCTTCTTTGCTTCTTTTTCTTTTTTCACTCTCTTTAAATTGCAGATGCCAAAAAATATGACAACAGACACTACATTATCCCAATGGCTGCTACCCAGAACCTTTTGTAGGTTGTTCTTAAATTTTGTTTTATTTGTTGTGGGTTCAAATTTTTTCTTCTTTTTTGTTTTCTTAGTGTTTGGGTCACAATTTTTAAAAACAACTTTTATTATGGGTATGTATTGCCAAAGCTGACTTTTTGTAAAATGAAATTAATAAGAAGAACTTAAAAAATAATAGCTGGTGGGCAGTGCCTATGGATCAGTGAGTAGGGCACTGGCTCCATATACTGAGGGTGGCGGGTTCAAACCCAGTCCCAGCCAAACTGGAAAAAAAAAAAAAAAAAATAGCCAGGCGTTGTGGTGGGCGCTACTCGGGAGGCTGAGGCAAGAGAATTGCCTAAGCCCAAGAGCTGGAAGTTGCTGTGAGCTGTGATGCCATAACACTCTACAGAGGGCAACAAAGTGAGACTCTGTCTCTAAAAAATAAATAAATAAGCTGGTATTTTAAAATGTAAAAATAAAATGAATTCACTGATGGAGTTACCATAGGCTCCAGTGATTCCCTTCCTAAATATGCACCCAAAAGAAGAAAAAATACATGTCAACACAAAACTTGTAAACAAGCATTGTTAGGCATAATAGCTCAAAAGTGAAACAGCTGAAATGTGGAGCAACTGATAAATGGAGAAAGAAAACATGTTATAACCATACAAAGGATGATTATTTTGCTATACAAAGGAATAAAGTACTAATGTATGCTGCAACGTGGATGGCCCTTAAACACATTATGTTGCCAGGAGTGTTGGCTCATGCCTTTAATTCTAGCAATTGGGGGGACAAGGTAGGAGGATTGCTCAAAGCCAGGGGTTGGCAATCAGCCAGAGCAGCATAGCAAAACCCTATTTCTACAGAAAAAGAAAGAAAGAAAGAGAGAGAGAGAGAGAAAGAAAGCAAGAGAGAAAGAAAGAAGGAAAATTAGCTGACTGTGGTGACATGTACTTGTACTTCAGCTACTCAAGAGGCTGAGGCAAGAGGATGATTGAGCCCAGGAGTTTGAGGTTGCAGTTAACTACTATGATACCACTGCACTCTAGCCCAGGCAATAGAATGCTGTAAAATAAAAAAAAATAAAGAAAGAAAGAAAGAAAGAAAGAAAGAAAGAAAGAAAAAAAAGAACGAAGAAAACCTAAACCCCCAAACAAACCACTAAATTAACTGCAAAAAGCCAGACCACAAAAGGCCACGTACTATATGAATCCATTAATACCAGCTATCCAGAACAGAGAAATCTATAGAGATAGCATGTATATTAGTGGCTCCTTAGAGCGAGGGATGAGGTGGTGGTGGGCCTTGGGGTGGTGATGGAGGAATAAGGGAGTGATACCAAAAGAGTGTGGGTGTTTTTGAGGTGATGAAAATGTCCCAAGAATTGACTATGATGATACTTATACACAACTCTGAAAGTACTAATAACCATTGTATTGTGTATTTTTTTTTTTTTTTGCAGTTTTTGGCGGGGGCCAGGTTTAAACCCGCCACCTCGAGCATATGGGGCTGGTGCCCCATTCCTTTGAGCCACAGGCACTGCCCAGCATTGTGTATTTTAAATAGGTGAATTGTATAATATGTGAATTACATCTCAATGATGCACTTCAAAAAATGAATTGGTTGGACATAGTGACTTTCAGAATCAAACTGTAGTTGATTTTTATAAATCACGAGCCTATATGGTAGGTATATGCATGTTAACTAATTCTTTCAACTTTTCTATATACTTGAAAGTTTTCATCATTAAATGTAGGCATGAGGGAGCCTACAAACAATTTGTTAAATCTGATATTTGAAAACCTCAAGTCATTTTCATGGATAATTCTCATCAGAATGTAATTTCTCTGAAAGTAAGACCACGTCTATAGCTTTACCTGCCATATCTCCGGCATCTACACATGTCTGGGATGTTACAAGTATCCACTACACACTAATTGAACCAGTGAATCAGTACATAAGAATATTGAATGTGAAATGAATAAATGTATGAATAAGGATCTGGCAACAATGGGTGTCTGAAATCCTAAGCCAACAGTATTCATCCTCAAATCTTCCTGTTGGGTCTTCAAATGACAGTAATATTAACAATAATAACTGATGTTTATGGAGGTATCATTGAGTGTGTGGCAAGAGAAGACCAAGATTTTGTGGAGAATGAAGCTTATAGTATAATACAATTAAGAAAAAGAATACAAAATTAAAAATACAAAATAAGGCACATAGGTGAACATTTATTTAGCATGAGAAGTTACCAGTTACAAAACTTTTGTAAAAGATGATATTTACTACATGCAAACCCCTAATTTTAAAGCATACAAGGTATTTTCATTAAATTATCACCTGATACAGCTCTATAATACTTTTTGCCCTATGTCCTTTGATCTGCTCTTCATATGACAACATTTTTTAGTTTAGAAAAGTTTTATTTCAGATTCACAACAGTTGTACTTTGAGTATTGTCAAATTTCGGGAAATTCTAATGACATTTCTTTCGCATATGAATTTAAAGGACATTGCAAACCTTTTGAAATAGTGACTAATCTTAAATGATCTTTGAATTGTTGACACTCATTATTCAGTGTCAGTGAGGAGCCTCCTAAGCTTCTTTACATTCATAGTAAATCCACCTCAACAGCTAAACTTAACTACCTTTTTTTTTTTTTTTTTAAAGAGTCTCACTATGTCGCCCTCTGTAGAGTACTGTACCGTCACAGCTCACAGCTGCTCAAAATCTTGGGTTTACGCAATTCTCTTGCCTCAGCCTCCCAAGTAGCTGGGGCTATAGGCGTCCGCCACAACGCCCTGCCAATTTTTATTTCAGTTGCCACTGTTTAGCTGGCCCGGGCGGGTTCGAACCCATCAGCCTTGGTATATGTGTTTGGCGCCCTAACCACTGTGCAAGGGCGCCGAGCCTAAGCTTAACTACTTTTAAGGAACAGAATAATATCCACTTTACTACGTGAAAGAGGGATTCCTGATAAGACTGGGACTCAGACTTGGGAACCTGAGCTGAGGACCACGCACGTCTGTTTTAGGAGTCTTCCTGTTACTATCTACCCCACTTATTATTATTATCACTATTATTATTTTGGAGACAAAGTCTCACTATGGCGCCCTCGGTAGAGTGCTGTGGCGTCACAGCTCACAGCAACCTCAAACTCTTGGGCTTAAGCGATTCTCTTATTTCAGCCTCCCAAGTGGCTGGGACTACAGGCGCCCGTCACAACGCCCGCCTCTTTTTTTGTTGTGGTGGTGGTTGTAGTTGTGATTGTTGTTTTAGCTGGTCTGGGCTGGGTTCGAACCCTCCGGCTTCAGTGTATGTGGTCGGCGCCCTGAAGTACGGGTGCTGCCGGCCCCACTTATTTTAAAACAGAAGAACACTGAGGTTCTGAGAACTGAGAGCCGGGAGTCTCAGTTTGGTTACTAGGTGACTAGTTTTGGGAGAGGTCCATCCCCATTCTGGACCTCATTTTCCCCACTCTGTGTAATAAGGCAGGCACTTCTCCATATCCCAGTCTCTGGCACTGTCTGAGAGAGACGGGCAACTCCTCGGTGGAGACTTATCTTATGTTGGTGGGGCGAGGGGCGAGTCCCACTTGTTAAAGGGCGTAGGGTGGGCTCAAGCCCAAAGCGGCTCCTTTGTCTCTGTGCCTTGTGTTTCCAATCGGAGCGTTTTCGCACAGGGTCCCTTCCTAGTAATTATGGTTGGTCCTTCACTCGGGCTGTCCCTAAACGCACTCTCTCACTGGGCGCGCTTTCTGCTCTGCCAGACCAGAGACGCAGCTCAGATAACCGACTCTACAGGCGGGGGAGCCAGATGGCCCCACTAATCGAGGCGCTCAGGGAAGCAGCAGTTATAACAAGCCGGGAGGTAGGGTCCAAGCGGCGAAGACCAGGTGGAGCCGGGTGGGTGACTATAGAGGGGCTGGCAGCGGATAGAAGAACGAGAATGAAAAACGAAACGAGGGGAAATGTGTGGATGGATGGGTGGGTTGGGGGAACAACAGAGACGCTGAGACCGCTAGAAGGGCCATTACAGGGAGGGGCGGGGAGTTGGTCTCCGAAGGTGGGCTTGTGTTACCTCTCAAAGTACTGAAATAAAATTATGTATGCCGGTAGCAAGCATAACGCCTTTGCACAGTAGAAGAGGGGGACAGAGTGCATGCAATTACTTTCCCACGTTGAAATACTTTTTGCAGCTCTGAAATACTTCAGGGCGTTAAAATAAGGCAGTTGTGTATTTTAAGAAGATCCGAGGATTTTCCATGTGAACAAAAAGTTCTCTGAAAAGGATTTGGAGTATAGAGACTCTATTCCAATGAACGTTTTGCAAACTGCAGAGGTGCAACCTCAAACACAAAAGGAAAGTGTGGGCTCAGCGCTCGTTGTACAGTGGTTAGGGCGCCGGCCACATGCACCGAGGCTGGCGGGTTCGAACTCGGCCCGGGCCAGCTAAAACAACAATGACAACTGCAACAAAAAAATAGGCAGTCGTTGTGGCCGGCATCTGCAGTCCTAGCTTACTTGGGAGGCTGAGGCAAGAGAATTGTTTAAGCCCAAGAGTTTGAGGTTGCTGTGAGCGGTGCTGTTACGGCACTCTACCCAGGGCCACAGCTTGAGACTCTGTCTCAAAAAAAAAAACAAAAAAAACAAAAAAACTGTGTTCCAGAGAACAAAGAAAGTCTAGTTTTATAGCAAAAATTCCTACCCAGGCTTCCAATTAGGTCCGTTTATGCAAATAAAGGATTCAGGCTTGATTGGTTGATGGAGCTGAGCCTTGATTTGTTGGTTCTGGTGAGCTCTGGAAGTTGGAAAGTTGAAAAGGAGCTTTTCGAGAAGCAGTGTGTATTTTCTGATCAGCAAATGGCTACTTGGCTTTATTTTAAATGTAGGCCCAAAGGAAAAAAATAAAATTTAGGCCTAGATAGCCACTTGGGATCTATCTTGAAGGACTGACTCTTTCAGGTTCATATTTGTTCACATTTTTTCTTTGGAATACACCTTCATTGCACGTCATTCCTCCCTGAGCTCATTGTGTAGGCTCAGCTGCTATAAAAGAAGAAGAGGCCAAGTGCGGATGCTGTGGCTCATGCCTGTAATCCCAACATTCCGGGAGGCCGAGGCAAGTGGATCTCTTGAGCTAAGGAGTTGGAGACCAGCCTGAGCAAGGGCGAAACCATGTCTCTAAAAACAGCTAGGTGTTGGGGCAGGCACCTGTAGTCTCAGCTACTTGGGAGGCTGAAGCAAGAAGATAGCTTGAGTCAAGAGTTTGAGTTGCTGTGAACCATGACGCCAGAGCACTCTATCAAGGACAACAAATGAAGATCTTGTCTAAAAAAAAAAAAAAAAAAAGAACCATTCTTTAGGCTCTTTTAGTCTTTTAGTCCTGGCTTTTGTACCCACCATCCACCTCCTTAGAGTTTTGCCCATTGTTTCCTCACTTGGCTCTCTTGTGTCCTTGAAGACTTAACTCAGATGTCACTATGGAAAACCTTTCCAATCCTCTCTTCCTGCCCCTTGGAACTATCATTGCACTTATGACCCCACCTTCTAATTTGTTTGTTTACCTATCTTCTTCTATTGATGGACCTTTTTGTTTAATATGGTAGTCATTTGCCACATGTGGCCATTGAGCACTTGAAATGGGATTAGGGAAAATTAAGAAATGCTGTAAGTGTAAAATACAGACTAGATTTCTAAGATTTAGTATAACAAAAATGAATGTAAAATATCTCAGTAACTTTTATGCTGATTACAGGTCAAAAAACTTGACAATAATTTCGATATATTTGAGTAAATAAAATATTATTAAAATGTACTCCATTTTTATTTTTTTATTCGAGACAGGGTCTTCTCCCTTGCCCAGGCTAAAGTACAGAAAAATGATCAAAGCTCACTGTAGCCTTAATCTCCTGGGCTAGAGCAATCTTCCAGCCTCATCTGTAATAACTAAGACTACAGGCAAGTGCCACCACACCTGGCTAACTTACTTACTTAATTAATTTATTTTTTGAGACAGGGTTTCATCCAGTTACCCTGGGATTGAGACAGAGTCTCACTTTGTGGCCCTTGGTAGAGTGCTGTGGCATCGTAGCTGACAGCCTCCTCAAAATCTTGAGCTCAAGTAATCCTCTTGTTTCAGCCTCCTGAGTAGCTAGGACTACAGGTCCATCATATCCGGCTAGTTTTTCTATTTTTTTTTTTTTTTTCTATTTTTAATAGAGACTTGGTCTTGCTTTAGCTCAGGATAGTCTTGAACTCCTGAGCACAGGTAATCCACTTGCATCAGCCTCCCAGAGTACTAGGATTATAGCCATGACCCACCCTGTCCAGCCTACGCCTGGCTAACTTTAAACATTTTTTTTTGTTTTTTTTTTGTAGACATGGGGTCTTGTTACGTTGCCCAGGCTGGTCTTGAGTGATCCTCCCCCCTCAGCCTTCCAAAGTGCTGGGATTAAAAGTGTGAGCCACCTTTTTTTTTTTTTTTTACTTTATTACTATGGCAATTATTAGGCAGAAATAGTGTTTTTAAAAATACATATGTATATATATATACACATACATATGTACTTATATATGTATATATGTATTTACATGGGTTCGTGTAGGCAGAGGATATTTCCTTCTCCTGTCAGCTGAATGGTTCTAGATGCTATCACACCTCAGTAGCAATAAGCACACCTAGCTCCCAGATCTTGGTTTCCATACCATTCTCTTTTAAAAGGAACAAGGGCTCCTGGGGAAAATGGCTGATTCTAGGACTGGAAGAGGAAATTTACACAATAAGCTTGAATCATCTTTTAGTGCCAGAATGTAAGGAAGTGTTCAAAATAACTCCCACAAGAATGAGAGTATGTCAAAGATACATATGAGTCAACTGAAAGAGATCCCAATGGCTAAAACAGGAACAAATTGAAAAACAAAATAAAGTAATATCATATTATAATATAAGGTATAAAATAGTTGTTTACAAATCTCCATGACTGTAAATAAGTGATTGAATAAATAAGTAAATGGGGCCAGGAACAGTGGTTCACACCCATAATCCCAGCACTCTGGGAGGCCAAGGTGGAGGAGCCGTTGAGCTCAGGAGTTCAAGACCAGTGTAAGCAAGAATGAGACCCAGGCTTGGCGCCTGTAGCTCAGTGGTTAGAGTGCCTGCCACTTACACCAGGGCTGGCAGGTTCAGGCCCAGGCCTGCTAAACAAAAATGACAACTGCAACAAAAAAATAGCTGGGCATTTTAGTGGGCACCTGTAGTCCCAGCTACTTGGGAGGCAGAGGCAAGAGGCCTAAGCCTTAGAGTTTGAGGTTGCTGTGAGCTGTGATGCTACAGCACTCTACTGAGAGTGACGTAGTGAGACTCTGTCTCAAAAAGAAAAAAAAAAAAAGAGTGATACCCAGTCTCTACTAAAAATGGAAAAAAAAATACTGGATGTGATGGTTCACATCTTTATTCCCAGATACTCATGAGGCTGAGGCTTGAGAATGGCTTGAACCCAGAGATTTTCTATTGCTATGAGCTATGATGATACCACTGCACATTAGCCCTAGGGAACAGAGTGAGAATTTGTCTAAAAAAGAAATAAAATAAAATTGCCAGGTGCCATGGCTCATGCCTGTAATCTCAGCACTCTGGGAGGCTGGGGAGGGTGGATTGCTTGAGCTCATGAGTTGGAGGCCAGCCTGAGCAAGATCAAAACCCTGTCATTACTAAAAATAGGAAAATTAGCTAGGTGTTGTGAGTGCCTGTGGTCTCAGCTACTTGGGAGATCAAGGCAGGAGGATGGCTTAAACCCAGGAGATTGAGGTTGCTATGAGCTGGACTGACACCAGGGTACTCTACCCTGAAGCAAGATTGTGAAACTCAGTTTCAAAAAAAAAAAAAAAAAAAAAAAATCACATTAATGGGTTGTGTATTTTAAAATAGAACAAAGAAAAAAGAACATAAAACTATTGCTACACAAAAACAGCATGGACAAGATCTCACAGACATAATGTTGAGTGAAAGAAATCATACAGAAGAGAATACCTACAGTATCATTATATCTATATGAGATTTAAAACTGGATCGAAGTGATCTCTAGGAGTAGAAGTCAAATAGTGGTTACTGGTGGTGAAGGATGATGATGGAAAGGAGGCGGGAGGGTGACTTTTCTGTGCAGGGATGTTATCTCACTCCATCTGGGTGCTGGTTATATGGTTATATACATATGCAAAAGTCAACTGATCTGAAACCTTAGGACTTGTGTGCTTTATGCAACTTACATCTCATTATATAAAAATAAAATGAAGAAAATAAGGATGACCTTTCCACATCAGATGGGGAAACTGAGTCACCAGATGGGGAATGAAATCAATGCTTCTTACATCTTCCTGGAGAGAAGTGAGGTCTGAATGTTTTGAGACCAGAATCAGGATCTTTTCCCCTTCTTCCTTCCCTCTCTCCCTCCTTCCCATTTTTCCTTCTAGCACATCTCAGTTGTGAGAAGATGCTGTCATTTCTTACCTGCCTGTTTAAAATCTGATTTTTGCCGCTATGTCCCAATCCTTCAAGACAGTGTGTATTGAGACAAAAAGGTAGCCTCTTCATTAATGCCTAGGATTCTGGGGGAATGGATACTCAAAGGCTTCCCTTCCCTTCCCTTCCCTCTCTTCTCTGTCCTTTTTTTTTTTTTTTTTTGAGACAGAGTCTCACTATGTCGCCCTCAGTACAGTGCTGTGCCATCGCAGCTCACAGCAACCTCAAACTCTTGGGCTTAAGTAATTCTCTCGCCTCAGCCTCCCAAGTAGCTGGGACTACAGGTGCACCTTCTGTTTTTTGCTTGCCAGCACCCACCTCCACCATGTAAGTGTCCAGCCCCAGACCACTCCCTTCCCGCATACTGGGGCTTGTATTGCACACTCAGAAAACTCTTGCCTGTGGAAGCTCTCCGCAAGAGCACCTGCAGTCCCAGCTCCTTGGGAGGCTGAGGCAGGAAGATCGCTTGAACCTAGGAGTTCAATGCTTCAATGTCAGCCTGGAACAACACAGTATGACCCTTTCTCCAAATAAAACAAAAACCCCCAACCTGTCTGCTCTCTTATCTTTCCAACCTAAACATTTTCACACGGTCTCAGCACGTGTATCCCTCAGAGGCCACAGAATTTCCCTAAAATGAAGATAATGGTATGGGAGACAAGAGTGTAAAGACCTCCTCCGTGTTCTAATCCTGGCTCTGCTATCCACAGAATGTGACCGTCAACATTTCATTTAATCTCTCCGTGTCTCAGTCTTTCATCTGTGAAACGTCAGGGCTGAGTTTGACAAACTAAAGAAACTGCTTCTTTGAAATCCCAGTCTTGAGCTATTTAAGGCTCCTTAGTGGTATTGAAAGCGTCCCTGAAAAAAAGAAAGCAAGCAAGCAAGCAAGCAAGCGTCTCTGGTTGTCTTTCAATTTGAGTTTCTGTACCTAGAGAAGCGGTCCTAACTTATTTTGGCACCAGGGACCGGTTTCAGGGAAGACAATTTTCCCCCGAGGAGACTGGGGTTGGGGGTGGGGGCAGGAGGGACGAGGGGAGGAGGCAGAGCTTTGCCGAGGGATCGGAGACCGCCGGCCGGGGACAGACTTATCTTTCTTGCTTGCTTCTCCCAATTGTTCAGGTGTGGGCGAGACCGCCGGATCTGAAATATTTTGGTCTTTGTCGCCCCCATGAGGCCTAGGAGGGAGGAGGGTTTCTAGAGACAGCAGGTGTCCAATAAAGATATCTCTCTCTCTCTCTCTCTCTCTCTCTCTCTCTCTCTCTCTCTCTCTCTCTATCTCTCTATCTCTCTATCTCTCTATCTCTCTCTCTCCCCCCCCCTCCCTCTCTCTCTCTTCTCCTCCCTCCCTCTCCCTTCCCCCCTCCCTCTCTCTCGGCAATAAGTACAGGCTCACACCTGTAATCCCACCACTCTGGGAGGCTGAGGCTTGTGGATCGCTTGAGCTCAGGAGTTAGAGACTAGCCTGAACAAGAGACCTGGTGTCTTCTAAAAATTGAAAACTAGCAAGGCTTGGTGCCCAGCGCTAGGAGGCTGAGACAGGAGGATCACTTGAGCCCAAAAGTTGCAAGTTGTTATGAGGTATGACACCACGGCACTCTACCTAGGTTGACAACGTGAAACAGAGAAAAAAAAAATAGGCGGAGAGAAGTGGCTCAAGCCTGTAATCATAGCACTCTGAGAGGACGAGACTGGTGGTTCGCCTGAGCTCACGGATTCAGCGAGCAGCCTGAGCAAAAGCCAGACCCACTCTCTAAAAATAGCCGGATGTTGTGGCGGGCGCCTTTATTCCCAGCTACTCAGGAGGTTGAGGCAAGAGAATCGCTTGAGCCCAAGAGTTTGAGGATTCTGTGAGCTATGATACCATAGCACTCTACCATGGGCAACAAAGTGAGACTCTGAAACAAACAAACATACAAACAACCAGTTTATGTTGAATAGAGGACCAAAAGGCTCTTGGAACCTTTCCTTCCAGGTTGTGTTTCCAACCGGAAGGCTTTCTCCAGAACACCCTACTCCTCATTGCCAGCCCCGTCTGCACTTAGGGCAGCTGGAAAGTCGTGTAGCATATATTCCTCAGTTCCTGGAAGCAGACGCCTGGATGGCTGCTCTTCTTTCCGCATCGAGGGAAGGTGCCACGCTGGTAGTAGCAGTCCCGGAACTTGAGAGACCGAGCGCTAAGAGGGGAGGGTTCTTCAGGGAGCCTGGAGCTGTGCTCGGGCGGGCCTGGGCGACTGTGGGTGGGAAAGACTGGACCCGACTGACTCATTGGGCATAACTGGGGGAGAGTCGCTGGGAACAGAAAAGAGACGGAAACCGAGGAGGCCTAGGGTGGAGAAGAGCTTTGAAAGGGGTGCTGCGGAAGTGATGGAGTAAGGGAGATACAGGATTTGGTAGGTAAGAGACTCCCGAGGGACGGAAACACTCACTGGTGTTATCAGAGAAGGATGAAAGGAAGAGGTGTTTGAGTTCGAGGGGAAAAGAGAAACTGGGAAGTATGGCCAGATCCTAGAAGAGAGGAGGAGGATCTCCTGAGGAGGGGGATCTCCTGAGGAGGGAGGAATAGGGATGCCAGGAAGAGAAACCCGAGAGGCACAAAGGGAGATGGAAGGCTAGACTTCACACACCAGTAAAGAAAAGCATGGTCCGTACGCATCTAAGGGGACACTAAGGAGATTTTCAGGGCTCATAATAGGAATTTTGGTCGACAGATGTCAGGGATATGTGCAAAATCCTGGGAGTGTGGAGAAGCAGCAACATTATGGTAGGGTGTGGGCACATACAGGGCCAGGGGGAGTTCCACAGCTACTTGGAGAGATGAGGGATTTAAGGAGGAGGGGAGTGGAGGATGAAATAGGTAAGCAAAGATGGGGGATACAGAGTTTTTTTTTTTTTTTTTTGAGACAGAGTCTTACTTTGTTGTCCTGGGTAGAGTGCCATGGCGTCATAGCTCACAGCAACCTCAAACTCTTGGCTCAAGTGATTCTCTTGCCTCAGCCTCCTGAGTAGCTGAGACTACCGCCCCCGCCACAATGCCTGGCTATTTTTAGAGACGGGGTCTTGCTCTAGCTCAGGCAATCTGCCCACGTAGGTCCCCAGAGTGGGTGATACAGAGTTTATTTGGCTATCTCAACCCTTAGTTTACCTCTCTCCACTTTTAATTTTTTAAGAGTGGGGGTCTTGCTTGTTGCCCAGGCTGCATTTGAACTCCCAGGCTCAAGCAATCCTGCCTCAGCCTCTGTAGTAGCTGAGATTACAGATTCTAGCCACCATGCCTAGCTAGTTTTTCTATTTTTAGTAGAGACAGGGTTTTGCTCTTGCTCAGGCTGGTCTCCAAATCCTGAGCTCAAGGGATTCTCCTGCCTCAGCCTCCTGACTAGCTGGGACTACAAGAGTGAGCCACCACATCTGTCAGACCCTAGGTTTTATCTCTGCACCTGCTGGGCTTTGTGATGGGAGAGTTCTCACTGTTGTCACTAGCCCCATCTCTAAAATGGGAATGAATTATAACATCCGTGTGACCAGTTGTGGTGATTTGCCATATCTGCTAAGTCGTCTGTTCTCTTAACTGGTTTTTCTTTGTTTTTTTTTCTCTCAATGTTTTTTTCTTCTTCCTCTCAACTTTAAAACTGGCATGGTCCTGGGACTTGTTGCAAATCATGATGAAATGGTCATCTCTTTTGTCGTTACCTGTGTTCCTAACCTCAAACTGTCACTAACTTATTGACCACTACTGGGTGCTCTATACATATACTGCTGTGGCTGAAGGGGGCAACTCAGGAGGAGGCAAAAGTAGATAAGCCAGTTCACTGGTCTCCAGTGTTTGCAGAGCTTTAAGAGCTCCTTGCACATGGGGAACCACCTTCCACTTGAATCTCTGGTCCTACATCTGTGCTGTCAGTAGCGAGTCTCTCAAGCACTTCAGCAATCTCCCAAGGCATCACTTCACACACCAGCTCAGGCTGGGTAGGCTCACACCTGCCCACTCTGCCTTTAGCAATTCTAAGATGCCCAGCAGCTGGCCCAGCACGTTGGGTCCACCATACAGGATGGTGGAGAGGTGACAGGGGCTCCGTGGAGTCTCTTGTTTCTGGCACAGTCACATAGTCCTGGTTGCACTGTTTACTTGCTGTAAGTAGTAAAAGGAGACAAGTGACTTCTTTTCTGGGCCTTAGTTTCCTCCCTGGTGAAATAGGAACTGACTTGTGGTCCCTGAACCCCTCCTTTTCCCTACGCACATCCAGCTATCCTTGCCAGAGGTGAGAGGTAGGGGTTTACTGTTAGATCCCTGTCTGTGTTACCCCCTCTTTATAGACTGGTTGTCAGTGTCCCATGCTGGGACTCAGTTTCTCCATCTATAAAAATGGGACACAGCTCCCATTTCAGGGTGCACTGGATGAAATGAGACATAAGAATGTAAGGGGTGGTAGGTAGCCTACAAAAGAGCACATACAGCTTTATTAATTCTTAGCAACTCACGGTGCCTATTGTGACAGGATCAGATAAATTTTAGTTTTGATCCTAATTGCTGCAGTTGAGCCAGAACCTGAACCAACTAGGAACCTTATTCTTGCGGGTGTGAGTTTCTGGTCGGAGTACTTTCCGGCTGCTGTGCTAATCCTTCTATGTATCGGTCCCCGCCTCCTGCTCTAGAAGTTGGAGTGTCCCCGGAAATTCACCCCTCAGCCACTTCCGGACCCAAAAGTTTGCTGCGACTGGGTACAGAGGAAGGTACCGGGGGAGGGAGGAGGGCCAGGACCGGAGACCAAAGAAGCAGTGCAGGACTTGAGTCTGGGCCCGCGTGGACCCCAGGGCAGCGGGCGGTGAAGACTGAGAAGCACCGCGAGGGACAGTTGGGGAGGGTCCGCGGAGACCGGGGGAGGTCAAGAGAGGAGAACGGGTGGTGGATTCCTTGGATCCCTGATGACCCAGAGGCACAGGCCTGGGGTTCACTTTACTCCCCAAGGCGGAGAAGGGGGTTGTCGAATGCGAAAGCAAGATCAGGAGGGAGGAATAATGGACCTTGAGAAGAGGCGGTCGTTCAAGAAAGGTTCCTGAAGGAGACAGGGCCCAGACTTGAGGATGGGAGGGTGAGCTGGAGAGAGGTGAGAATGCTGGAGTAGGGGTCATTCTGCCACCCTCGTTGGGGATCCGAGGTAAGAATCTGGCCCTTTTGGGGGCCAGTGGGGTGCTTCTGATTGCCAGCCTCCGGGGACTGTTTAGAGGATTAAGCGCGACCCTGGATGTGAACACTCAGTGTGAACTGAAGTTTGGGGGACATGAGTAACCTGCCACAGATGAGGCTGGAGGGACAGAGATGTTGCGGGGGGGGGGGGGGGGCGGCGCGGCCCCCCGCATGGGTTTATTTGGTAGTGTTTGGGGGCTGGAATGAGAATTCCAGACAGCATGAGCCAGTGTGAATGGAGAAGTCAAGATGACTCATTGTAGTTTTCTGATCAGGGTTGGGAAAGGTCGCTGATGTCATGTTGTGAGAGGGCTTGAATGCTGGGCTAAGAGGTTTATATTGTGGGCAGATCCCTGGGAAGATTTAAAGTAGCAGAGGTTTTAGATTCTTCTGGAGCTGGTGGACTGGTGAGTAGGGTGTACAGGAGGTGCCCAGCTATCTTGCGGGGTTAAAGTACACAGGATTCCAGAAGACTAAGGAGGAGGTGGCAAATAGATGCAAGGGGAAGAATTGCCAGGCAGAGGGAAACACATGAGCCTTTGCATGTAGAGCTGTGCAAATTCAAGATCTGGCTGGGGAATCTGAGATGCTATGTGCAGTTGGAGCACTGGAATGAGAGGCGAGGTGGAGAAGTGGCCAGATACCTCACAAAGGGCCTCAGATTCTAAAGTGAGAAACTAATAAACTGAGTTCCTGAGGGCACTGGGGGCCGTGGAAAGATTCTGAATAGTGCAGGAGTCGCATTCAACACAGCAGTAGGCCACTGTGGGCAGGGAACTGGCAGTCAGGATCCCAGGAAGAAAGTTGGTGTGGAAGCCCAGGTGAGTTAGGAAGGGACCACAGTTGGGCTTACAAACTGAAGAGATAACATGGCTCTTCAGGACATTTCAGGGGGGCGGAAGTGCTCGAATTTAGGGCCTGTCCAGCTTTTGGGAGAGGGGAATTGTAGGAGACATTTGAGGTTCTGGACTTGTGTAGGTGTTGGGGCTTCATCATGATCATGTCTCTTGGATTGGCAGGCTTTTTCTTTGTATGTGTGTGTTGGTGGCAGGAGGTAATGCTTGGCTTTTGGACAGGGTGATGAAATTCATTCATTGATTTATTCATCTAATTTTGAATTGGTCCTCTACCCTCTGCTGGGCTTCCCTAGATTCTGAAGGTAGAAGGTTGATCAGGGTGGGGCTGGGCCTGCCTTCCTGGAGAGTGAGGAAGGCAGGTAGTAAAATAGCAGATCAATAACTACATAAGGTGCCCGTTGCTCAGTGGTTAGGGCACTGGCCACATACACCCAACCCGGGCCTGCTAAACAACAATGATGACAACTGCAACAAAAAAATAGGTGGGTGTTGTGGGCCCCTGTAGTCCCAGCTACTTGAGAGGCTGAGGCAAGAGAATCGCTTAAGCACAAGAGTTTTTTTTTTTTTTTTTTTAGACAGTCTCACTATGTCGCCCTTGGTAGAGTGCCATGGTGTCACAGCTCACAGCAACCTTAAACTCTTGGGCTTTAGTGATTCTCTTGCCTCAGCCTCCCAAGTAGCTTGGATTACAGGTGCCTGCCATAATGCCCGGCTGTTTTTTGTTGCAGTTGTCATTGTTGCTTAGCTGGCCCTGGCCAGGTTCGAACCTGCCGACTTTGGTGTATGTGGCTGGTGCTGTAACCACTGTGCTACAGGCACCGAACCTAAGCCCAACAGTTTGAGGTTGCTGTGAGCTGAGGAGCAGGGCATCACCCACATGAGCTGACACAGTCAGTAAAGGCTTCTGCAACCATGTATTATATGTGCTGAGACCTGAATGGCCAGAATGAATCCATTCTTTTGAGGAGCGCTGTGAATAGTGGAAAGGCAGCATTGTAGTTATGGGGCCAATCCACCCAGGGTCTTGCAGGACACAGAAGGAGGTTTTAAGTCAGGGAATGACATGATTCTATGGGGTTAAAAAATAAAATTAGATGTCACTATAGAAAGAAGGAATGGGAGGAGGTAGAGTGGTGGGTGGAGAGGCTGTTGCTGGAAACCAGAATTTATGCCAGGGGCTGTGGTGGTGGGATTGAGAAGTGTGTAGTGATTGCTTGGTAGATGTCGCACCTAGGGAATGTATGACCTTGGGCCTATCCCAGGATCTCGAGCTGTTTTGTCATGTGTACGATAGTGTTCTTAGCAGTACTTACCTCATAGGTCTGCTCTGAGGACACAGAGCATTTAGCAACAGTTGACCCTAAGTAAGGGCTCAGTAAATGTTGGTAATTGTCATTATTTCTGGGGATGGGGGGAGTTGTTGGAGTAAAACAGTGGTTTTCAATGGGGAGTGATGTTGCCTACTAGGGGATGTTGCGCAATGTCTGGAAATATTTTGGGTTGCCACCACTGGGAATTAGGGAGGGTGCTACTGGCATCTGTGGGTGGAGGCCAAGGAGGCTACTCAGTGGTACCCTACAGTGTACAGGACAGCCCCCCGCAACAAAGAATGATACAGACCAAAATGTGAGCACTTGCAAAATTGCTCCTAGACAGAGGTGTGGTTGAAGATATGTGAGAATGGTGGCCCAGGGAGCAAGCAGAGGACAGATTCATATGCTTTAAAAGCAAACGCAGGTGAACAGAGTAAGGATGGGCCCCTTACACCAGGAATGTCCCCTCATGCTCCCCATCTGTGAAATTACTAGGGGGGAGAACATCTAGGGCAGTGCTGTTTAGTAGGAATACAATTTGAATCACGGGGGTAATCTTAAATTTTCTAATGGCCATGTTAAAAAAGTGTAAAGACGGGCAGCACCTGTGGCTCTGTGGGTAGGGCGCAGACCCCATATACGGAGGGTGGCGGGTTTGAACCCAGCCTCAGCCAAACTGCAACAAAAAAATAGCCGGGCATTGTGGTGGGTGCCTGTAGTCCCAGCTACTCAGGAGGCTGAGGCAAGAGAATTGCCTAAGCCCAGGAGTTGGAGGTTGCTGTGAGCTGTGATGCTACTGTACTCTACTGAGGGCGATAAAGTGAGACTCTGTCTCTAAAAAAAAAAAAAAAGAAGAAGAAGAAGAAAGAAAAGAAAAGAAACAGGTGAAATTAATTAATTTAGCTTTTTTGAGACATAGCCCAGCTATTTTTTGGTTGTAGTTGTCATTGTTGTTTGGCAGGCCCAGGCTGGATTCAAACCCATGAGCTCTGGAGTATGTGGCTGGCGCCCTAGCCACTGAACACAGGTGCTGAGCCCCAAATGCAATTAATTTTAATAACATACTTTCCTTAACCCAGTATATCCAAGGTATCATTTCAAAATGCAATCCAACATAAACAGCATTTGTGAGATCATTCACACCTCTCTTTCTGGTTTTCCTTGCACTAGGTCTTGGGATACTGTTGGGTATTTTGTATTTGCAGCCCATTTCAACACAGACCAGACAGAGACATGTGCTGAGTGCTAAGTGGCCTTGTATGCCCAGAGTCTGCCATTCTGGACATTGAAACCCTGAGAAGGCTTTAATGTTAGCCTAATATCACAATTGTTAGATCACTTGAAGATTTGCTGGAAAAGGTGGCTGCTTTCTCAGTGCTAGCTGGTTGTTGCCACATGAAGGTTTTTTTTTCAATGTATACCCGGAAATTTCAATTTGTGTGTGCATTTTCTGGCTTTTAAAACATTGCCCGGTAAAATGTTAAAAAAAAAAAAAAAAAAAAAGCAAACCTTGTGTGCCTGTTCCAGACCAAGTATCACTGTGAGCCCTCTCTGGCCCTTGGGCCTCCGGTTTGCAACTGGTTGAGGGTGAGTGGTCTTCATATCTGTTTCATGAGTAGGTAGCCACATGCGGCTATAATTACATTAAGGGAAGGTAAATAAAATGTAAAATTCAGGTCTTCAGACCCATTAACCACATCTCAAGAGCGCAGTAATATAGCTAGTAGTTGTGTTGGACAGCGCGCAGATTCCAGAACATTTCCACCACTGAGAAAAGTTCTGATGGGCAGCTGGCTCTACAGGACGTAGCTCTTGCCGCTCCGTCCCCTGCCAGGGCTCCTGGGGCTGGGCATGATAACAACCTCCTTTCTGTCGCTGCCAGCAGCCCACCCCATCACCTCTTCCCTTGCGGCTCCTGCGGGGCGGGCGCAGGTCGTCCCCCCAGCCGTCCTCAGCGCACTTACCGCCTCCCCACTACCTGTTCCGGGACACGAACGTCACGGAGGACAAGCTTCGGGCGCGGAGCTGGGCCTAGGCAGGGGCTGCATTGGCGCCACCGCCTGCGCCCCGGCGACCTGACCTCCCTCCTTGACGCTGCTGTGCACCTGGCTGCCGCGGCTCCGTCGGCTTCCCCTTCCCCTTGTGCCCACTGGAAGTATCACCTTTCCCATCTCTGTATCTGGCTTGCGGGCTTCAGTTTCCCCATAAGGTCACTGGGAAGTGCCGCCCTCACCCTCTTCCATATCCAGCAAAGTCTGGCCTGAGGACCTTGGTTTCCTCTCCCACCAGGTGGAGAACCTGGGCTTGTGCTACCTCTGTCAGAGCATACGGCTGGCCTCTAGGTCTGGCGCTGCCCATCTCCTTAGAACACGGACGTACCGCCCGCCTCCTCCTCACTCTGCCTTGTGGGGCTGTAAAGCCCCATCAGGCGAGTAGCCCAGTGGGAAGAGGACAAACCCGGGTGCGCCAATAACTTCGGGGTTTCCGGCAAGGACTTCACTTAAACTCTGTTCGCCGATCTCTGTCAAAGCAATTGAATCGTTGCTGTTTGGAAGGTGGAAAAGGGAGGATGGCTACCGGCCTATTCAGGCAGGCCGGTGCCTCCCGTCCCCCGCCCTCCGGGGTGCTCCATAAAGGCGGGCCTTCGGGAACTGCTGCCTCAGAGGTGGCGGAACCTTCGCGCGGAGTTAGCGCGTTTCTGGCCGGCTCCTTTTCTCAGGGACGCCGCAGCCCCTCGCGCCCCAGCGCCCTAGCCCCTCGTCCCCACGTCCCCGGCGCCTCCGGCCCGGAGCTGCCCGGAAGCTTCGGTCCCGCTGCCGGCGATCGCCAGGGAAAGCCCGGGGCCGCCCGGGACCTCGGCCCGCTCCTCCGGACCTGAGAGGCCGCTGCACCGGGTACGGGGGCCGGGATGGAGGGAGGAGCCTGGTTCCGGGACGGCGCCGAGGCCAGGCTGGGCTGGGGGAGTGAGCTGGGGCCACTGGGGTCCGGCTGGATGGGCAAGAGGACAATAAGAGGGTCCCCGGAGGGTGTAGCCGGATGGTAGTGTGGAGGGCGCCCAGGCGATGGCGAGCACCGATGGAAGGGTAGTAGAGCGAAAGAGAAGAGCGTAGAGGGGTCGTACTGTGTAACGAAGGTATGGGACTCCCCTCCCAGAGTTACAGAGGAAAAGAAATAGAGACACCAGATGTATCTAGAAGGAAGGGAAAGCGGGCTAGGGTGAGGTAGAGTAGGAAGGAAATCTAACGGTATGTATGTATAACGCAAGTATGTATAACGCAGCGTGGAAAGAGCCCCCCAAAGTGTATACAAAGAAACCAAAATGTGTCATATATGGGGAGAAGAAAAAGGACCCTTGGGAGGAATGTGGCAGGTAGCAAGATACGGGGCGGGGAGCCCTGTGGGTATATAGAAGGCATTCGGGGGCATCCTGGGGGTGTATAGATGAAATGAAGACAGAGTGGAGAGGGAGTGCCGAGACCTTGAGGGGATAAGCATAGGAACAGGATAGAAGAGCCTAGTGAAATGTGGGGAATTGGGTTAGTGGGGCTCTGGGATGTACCTAAAGAGGAAGTGAGAGGCTAGCGACGTACGCTGAGATGAGGGGCCTCAGGCATCTAGTGGGATGCAGATCTGAGAGTGCCTGGGGGAGGGAGGGGAGAGGATGCAACCAGAGCCGGGCTGAACTTTGGGAGAAAAAGACACACAGATGAGAGAAATCTTAAATTGCCCAGAGCGAGAGATGCAAAGAGGGAGATAGTTTTTCTTCTTAGGGATACAGAGAAACCAAACTAGAGGGAAATAGATTTGGAGATTGATTGCCTGTTGGGGATGGGGGAAGGGGAGGGAAGGAAAGGAAAGTGGGAGACCAGACCTAGGGGCCGAAAGGACGACCCATGAGTAAGGGCAGGTCGTGGCTGGGTTTTGCTGGGCTTATTTGGAGGGCATTCTTAAAGCAGCTTGACGGAACTGGGAGATCTGGACTGAACTCGGAGTTTTTATTATGTTGGGGTCAGTAGCGCAGAAAGGGTGTGAGCATGGGGACGCTTTCCCTTTTAGGAAGCTTCCTGAAAGGAAGTGGCGATTTTAACTTCTCTCCCCTCCGCCGCTCTCAGCTGCCGCTCCAGATGCTGCTTCTGCCGCCGCGGCCACCCCACCCTCGGTCCTCCTCTCCAGAGGCCATGGACCCACCGCCCCCCAAGGCGCCCCCTTTCCCCAAGGCGGAAGGCCCCTCTTCCACTCCTTCCTCGGCGGCAGGGCCCCGACCCCCGCGGCTGGGCCGCCACCTACTCATCGACGCCAACGGGGTCCCCTACACATATACGGTGCAGCTGGAGGAGGACCCCCGGGGCCCACCTCAGCGCGAGGCACCCCCGGGAGAGCCCGGCCCACGCAAGGGCTACAGCTGCCCGGAGTGCGCCCGTGTCTTTGCCAGCCCTCTGCGGCTGCAGAGCCACCGCGTGTCGCACTCGGACCTCAAGCCCTTCACGTGTGGCGCCTGTGGCAAGGCCTTCAAGCGCTCCAGCCACCTGTCGCGGCACCGCGCCACGCACCGTGCTAGCGCCGGCCCACCGCACACCTGCCCGCTCTGCCCACGCCGCTTCCAGGATGCTGCGGAGCTAGCGCAACACGTGCGCCTCCACTAAGCTCCACCTGGCCGGTGCTGCTCTGCCCCTTTCTGGGCCACCAAGTCTGACCCACACAGCGTCACTCCCATACACACTCCCTGGCTCTGCTGAGGTTACTGCCTTACTTTGGGCCTCAGTTTCCCCATCTTCCAAAGGGACAAGCATCATTCCCTCCATCTCCCCCACCCGTTCTAGCTGTGTGATGTAGACCAAAGTCGTTGCCCCTCCCTGGACTTGGGAGCCAGTCGGAACTGGGTTCCGGTCCAGCTGTGCTGTGAACCTTTGCAAGTGAAGTGACCTCTCTGAGCTATGGTTTTCTGCTCTCTGAAGTGGTGAACCGCTTGTTCTACAGGGGAAGAGATAACAAAAGAGCCGGGGCACGGTCTGGTTCATTTACATATCTCCCCCAATTCTACCCACGACCTTCATCACTGTTTGCTTAATAAACATTCCGCACTCCATTTCAGGCTCCTGCGTGTGTGTGGTGGGGGTTGCAGGGTGGGTGACCGGACCTCGAACACGTAGGAACCTTCCTCTTGGTGTGTGTTTCTGGCCGGAGGTGTTTCGCGAAGGCCCAGGCGCCCCGCCCCCGCCTTCCTCTCCTGGACCCTCCTTTCTTTTCCCGGGTTCTCTCTCTCCTTACCCGGCGCTGCCTGCTCCTAGGGGACACCCGGAGGTCCCCCTCCCGCCGCCGTCTGCATCTACGAGGGAATCCTGGGGCCGCGTGGGAGCCGCCCGGACCCGAGAGGCTGCTGCACCGGGTACGGGGGCCGGGAGGAGGGAGCTGGGAGCGGGCGGCCGAGAGGGGCGGGGCCGAGTGGAGGGTACCTGCGAGCAAGGCGGGCGTCCACAGGGGGCTGTGCTGCGCAACTTAGATACAAGGGTTCAAAGGCAAGGGCCGCGGCCCTGGGACAGCACTGGGTTAGAAAGAGCTAGGGGTGGTGGTCGATGGGCGAAGACTAGAGGGAACCTAGAAGTGGGCGAAGGGAGAGGCATAAAGTTGTTCATGGAGGAGGCTAGAAGACATCCTAGCCTCCTAGGATATCCTAAGGTTGCAGTCCACTGGAGTAATCTTGTGCTTATGCAGAGGGGGTAGGAAAAGCATCTGAGTGGAGTGTGTAGGATGGACCAACACTCAGACCCAGGTGAAGCCCAGGTGTAGGGAGAAGAGGTCTGGAGGTCTACGGGGTGGAGCACTTAGTGGCCTGAGGAGAGCATAGAGGGGAAAGACATCCAGGTCCTGGTTGTGCATGGCGAGCAAAGAGATCCTGTGAGTACAGTGGGTAGTGGGGTACCGAGGATAGGCGAGGTTTTCAAAGAAGGGAGATCCTGGGAACCTTATGGAGGGTCACAAAGTGAAAGGGTGGGTAGAAGAACTGGAGAGATCGACGGGCAGGGGTCCTGGACAGGGTACACAGAGGGAAGAGTGGAGCCTGTGGTGTCAAGCATCTCTCTTTTGTGTAATATTCTTTCTCCCATCCACCAGGCTTCAGTCACCCCTCCGGATGCTGGCGCTGCTGTCCCCTTGCCCTCAGCCCCTGGTACTTTTCTCCTGTAAGGCCATGGAGGGCCCTCCCCGTCGGATGGGCCTGTCCCAAGAACCGGCACCTTCCTCCTCAATGGGATCTCCCCAGACTTCGTCCCCTCCGAGGCCCAATCACTACCTGCTTATTGACACACAGGGTGTCCCCTACACAGTGCTGGTGGATGAGGAGTCACAGAGGGAGCCAGGGGCTGATGGCACTTCAGCCCAGAAAAAGTGCTACAGCTGCCCCGTGTGTTCAAGGGTCTTTGAGTACATGTCTTATCTTCAGCGACACAGCATCACCCACTCAGAAGTGAAGCCCTTCGAGTGCAACACCTGTGGTAAGGCATTCAAGCGGGCCAGCCATCTGGCGAGGCACCACTCCATTCATCGGGCTGGTGGCGGGCGGCCCCATGGCTGCCCACTCTGCCCTCGCCGCTTTCGGGATGCAGGAGAGCTGGCCCAGCACAGCCGGGTGCACTCAGGGGAGCGCCCATTTCAGTGCCCGCATTGCCCTCGCCGCTTCATGGAGCAGAACACGCTGCAGAAGCACACTCGGTGGAAGCATCCGTGAGCCAGGCCGCTGGATGCCCCCCAGTGCCATGGAACTCTGGGGGAATCCTGTGCCTGGAGGTTGGCTTTCCAGGCCCTGGATATTAACACAGATCAGTCTCATCCTGGAGGCCAAGCCCTGCTTGGAAGGGGAGCCTGTGAGTAATATTCAGGTCCTCAGGTCTCAGACTTGGATGTGAATGAGATGTCACATAGAATGGAGCCCCCTAGCCTAAAAGACATCAGATATTTCATGGCCCTGGCAAAACCATCATTGGAGGGGTGGGGGTAGGGAATGTGCAGTGTGTGGACATTCTCTGGTCTCATAAACTTGGCCGGGGTCATCATGAATCTGTATAATCTACCTGAGGATAGGTAGATGATGCTGATGATGTTGGGGAGAGGGGGCCCCCAGATAGGCCTCCCAACACCCAACCAGGCCTGAGACTGGACAAACAATAAACACATTTCCCCACTTTGAGCACTTGACATTTGTTTTTGGAGACAGCATCTTGGACTACCTTTGATGGCTGATTAGCAGGAAGACCCCCAGCAAGTGCCTGTTCCACTGTTGGCCTCTTCCTGGCTTGCTGAGGGATGGGAAAGTCAGCCTGCACTGGGGTGGTGCCTCAGCTCCTGAAGACCTGTGTCATCTAAACTTAAAAAAACCCAAATTGTTTGTAAAACCACAATCCGCTGTAACAAACACATTTTATATGGCAACCCAGTATAGAGATACACAAGATATATGTGAAAAGTTTCTTTAATAATAGTTACCTTTGGTATATGAAGGGCACTCGAATCTTTCTTTCATCGACAGTATTTTTTTTTAACCACTGATTCCATCCTAGTATACTGAATTCTCCCCCCAAGAACCCGTAGTTTGAAAAACACCAATGTAGGGCAGGTGGCTCCCCCTGGACAGTTAGATTCAGGTTGCAGTTTATCTGTGAAGTGACTTGAAGAGGGGAGGAATGTGGTTACAGCTTTCTAGGTGGTGCAGACATTCTTCTTCCACAGGAGAAAAACCATGCTCTCCTGAAGGCCAGAAGAATTCCAGAGCTGGGTTGCTCCTAGTGAGCAAGAGAAGCAGCAGGTAGGGCTGAGCCTTGTGCTTAGTACACATCTGCCTCCTCAACTCAATTTCCTTTCTTGTTTTGTGGCAGGCACTGTGCTGGGCTTCATTTGTTCTGCTGATCCCCTTTTGGGCAGAGGAACAAATCTCTCATAGCATTCCCCATGGTGGGAAAGACGCAGAGAGACTGTGTTCATACCCCACCATCTGACCTCTCAGATAACACTAAGTGCCCCGACTGTGGCCCCAGATTGGGCTGAGCTTTCGCGTGCGTCAAATCACTGTGCCCTCACAAGAAATTTAGAAGGGATTATGATCTACCCATTTTACAAGTGAATAAACAGGCTGAGGAATAGGACGGACAAGGCAGGAATCTAGCTCTGCTTCATCACAAACGTAGGGGTGAGGTGGCATCTTCACGGTTCTTATTTTCTGCGAGTGGGTAACCCCGCCCCCTTGGCCTCTACATCCTTTGGGTCTCGCTGAGGGAGATGGGGGCAGTTGGGAGGTCTGCACCAGCCAGTTCCTGGAGTATCGTTAAAATGAGATTCTCCTCCTTTCGCTTCAACTTCCCTGGCTGTCTCTGGCACTCCCCTGCCTTCTCCCGGCCCGACTCTGCGCATCGTCACCCACCCGAGGGACCCCCGAGCCTTGCCAGCTCTCCAAGATGAGAATTTCGTGACGCTCCCTGCCTATCCTTTGGGGAGGGCGGGGTGAGTGCTGTAAGGGACCATCACGCAAGTGCAGACCTCGGCCTTCGCTGCAAACGGAGAGTCTCATCTGGGCCCGAGCACTCTTGCAGGAGGCGCGCCGGGCCAAATTCCCGGTCTCTACTCGCCTAGCCGCCCAGTTCCATCACTCCTTCTTCGCTGCCCCGCCCGTTCGGGGGCGGGTGGGTGCTTCCCTTCGCTCCCCCTGACACTTTGCAGACGCTCCCCGGCGCTGGGCATGGGCGCCGCCGCCACCTTCGGTCCCCGGCCGGATTGCGAGCGCGGGTGGGTGAGCGTGGGGGTCCCCAGCCCCTTGCATTCCAGGCATTCGCGGGCGAGGGGTGGTGTCTGGGTTACACCCTTGCCTTGGTGCAACCCCCCGCTGGGAGCTCTTTCCGCGACTGCTCCCCCCCCACCCGCGGGACAAAGGGCGGAGGCGGGGGGCCGCATCCCCACGCATGACCTTCTCCCGAACTGCACAGGCACCCAGCCCCCCCATGAGGGAGGGAAGTCTTGCTCATCCACGCGAGTGCGGGGGTGGAGTGTGGGACTCCCGGGGATGGGGGAAGACCGCGCGTGGGCTGGACCTCCACGCTGTGGTTGGAAGTTGGGCACAGTTCCCCCCTGCGCTCATCTCTTCTTTTGACCCAGAGGCGGCCGGTGATGAGGGTCCTTCCCATTCCGGCGAGGGTGTTCCTGTTCTGTCCACCCCATGGGAAACCAGCAATGTAGGGCTCTAGCTGTCTTCTCCTTTAATACTCAAAAGCCCAGGGTCCCAGACCCCTCCTTCCTGGAGTTTGAAACCTCACCTCAATCCTGGAGTCCTGGCCCACAGGTCCTTCCTCTTACTTCTGAGGGGCAAGGGCCCCGGGCCCCACCTCTCCCAGGATGGACCCTCGAGTCCATCCACATCCCTCCATTTGTGGCTGCTGTTTCTGCCCAGTGCCCCTGAGGCGCTCAGCTGCCGGAGCCGCGGGAAGCAGAGCCATGAATGACCGAAACAGCCGGAGGCGGATGAGTGAGGAAGCTGGGTCCCCTTCCCTACCCTTATCCCAATGTACCCATCCCTGCCCCTCCCCTCCTGCCCCGGACCGTTGTGGTTGGGAGCGGCTGAAGAAGCCGAGGAGTTCTCTGGGGTTATCCTGGGGCCTCTCCTTTCCAGTGAAGAAGGACGATGAGGCCTTCGAGATCTCCATCCCCTTTGATGAGGCACCCCACCTGGACTCCCAGATCTTCTACAGTCTGAGCCCCTCCAGGGGAAATTTCGAGGGTGAGCCGAGGGAGGAATGGAGGGACTGGAACCGGCGGGTGTCCCCCCCACCCCTGGGTTGTGCCCTGCATCTCCTGCTACTCCCTGCTGTCCCCAGAGCCTCCGGAGGCAGCGTCCCCCACCCTAGCCCTAATGAACAGCATCAAGGCCCAGCTGCACATGGCCCTGGAGAGGAACTCCTGGTTGCAGAAGCGTATAGAGGACCTGGAGGAAGAGAGGGACTTCTTGCGGTGTCAGCTGGACAAATTTATCTCTTCTGCCCGGATGGATGCAGGTATGGGGGGCACTGATACAATAGTCTACTTACACTAGTCCTGGGCATCCTGGTGTCCAGCTCACCCATAGGCCTGGAGCTCCCCCGCTTGGCTGGCTCAATGGGGACCTGGCATCTTAATCCTCTTCACTAGTCTCCTACAGGTTTTGGGGATCCCAAGCCCAGCTTCCTTCTTGCTTGATGTCAAGGTCTCTCATCCCCATGTACCATCCATTCCCTGCCTTCCCTATTGGTTCCCCCAAATCTCATCAGCCAAAAGCACCCTGATGTCCATTTCCCAGCCAATGGTGCCTTCAGGGACTCTGGGTCTTCAGCTGCAGGTTCCTTTTCCTGACTCCTCCAGGCAGCCTCCCTCATCTCCACTTTAGTCATTTAGGGTTCTTCAGGGGCCTGCTCCTTACCTCAGCCTTGTCTTCTAGAAGATTTAAAGTCCAAGCATTCAGCCTCATCCCCCTGCCCCATCTTCCCTCCCACCCTGTCCCATACCTTGGGTAATTAACACTCCTTCCCCAGCAAAGACTTTAGGTCCCTCACCACTGGAGTTAGCCCCTCCCCTGGTAGGACCTCTTTGGGTGGGGATCTCAGCCTATTTGTTCCCAAACCCTGCCTCAGGGGCAGGGTTCTGGGCAGCCCCACCTGCTACCTAGCACTGTGATAATTCCTGACCAGTAGCAGCCCAGAGAACTACCATGTTCATGCTGTCCTAAGGCCAAGGTTACAGTGCTTCCTTCTGAGTGGTGGGATACTGTGCCCTGCTTCATCTCCTTCCTCAGGTGGTCAGGGCTTTCCTTTGCCAATTTTTTGGGCCATGTCTTGGAGACTCTCCCTCCAAGAGCAAGGCCCTTGAAAGTCCTTGGGTAAGAAGTCCCCTCAAGTGTTTGTGGTCTTTTTATGTTTAAGTTACTAGGACCAGGCTGTTCCTCTGCTGTGGAAGGTGCTAGGTCATCACCACTTACTACTGTCCCCTCCCTCTGATGGTTCCATCCTGGGAATTAACCTCCTTCCCTCAATAGCTGGGCTCAGGATTTTCTCAGGGGGACCCCACCACCAGACCTGTCCCCCTAACTCACCTTCTGGAGGACCCTGTATCTGAGCCTCAGCCAACTCCCTCTGGGCAGAAGTGGTCACCTTCCCCGTGTCACCAGGTCCACAGCTCCCACTATCTCAGGGTCTGGCACCCCAGCCCTGGTCTCTTGCGTCTCCAGACTTTCTGGAAGTCCCACTGGGTCCCCAGAAAACCCCTCCTCTGCTATGTAGGCACACACCCTCCTGAGATCTCTGAGTCAACTGGTCAACTCAGCCCCCTTCCCCAGAGCAACCCAGGCCTCTGGGAAAATCCTGCCCCTGAGCGTCTCCCCCAAACTCCAGCCGGTTGTAGCCTATTCAGCCATCACCAGTGTGTACCCTGCCCTCTCTCTGTGTCCATGTCTCCGTGGGGGCCTAACCTTGGCTCCAGTTTGGGGACTTGACCCCTAAGACACCCACTTTCCCTCTTGGAATATGTGATGTGATATCTGGTCTCCAGTTCATGGGTGTCTCTGTCTCCCCAGACGACCACTGCCGGGCGAAGCCTGGGCCCCGGCGAGCGGAGGGGGATAGCAGGGGCGGGGCGACAGGCGAGGCCTCAGAGCCCGAATCCGCGGCCTCCTCCTTCAGCGCAGCGTCGGAAGAGGGCAGCGCCAGTGAGAGGCGGAGGCAGAGGCAGAAGGGAGGCGCCAGCCGGCGGCGTTTGGGGAAGCCTAAGGCCCGGGAGCGGCAGCGGGGTGAGGCGCTAGGAGCCCTCCAAGGGGCCTCCCTCTCCAAGTCCCCGTCTCCCGTTGTAAAAAGCCCAGATCTGGTTGAGCTCTGCCCGCCTACAGGCGTGGCGCTGGGCTCGCTATCTTACTCTTGGGGCCACCCTCACCAACAGGGCTTCCTGAGAAATTCTCTAAAATTCTAGAGCCTAAGTTTCTTCACCGGTAAAAGAGGACGCTGAAAACTACGTAGCAGGGTGGGGTGGGGCCCAGGCAGGAGGGAGTCTGGGAACTCCCACTTTAACCCATCGCTCTGCTCTTTTCCCTCCTCATCCTCCTGGGCCTATCTCGGGCTATTTCCCACTGGCCCAACTGCACCTCCCCTTGTCCTGGTTCCCTCATTCCCGCATCTCCGGCCCTGCAGTGAAGGACGCGGACGGGGTTCTCTGCCGCTACAAGAAGATCCTGGGCACCTTCCAGAAACTGAAGAGTATGTCGCGCGCCTTCGAGCACCACCGCGTGGACCGCAACACCGTGGCGCTGACCACGCCCATCGCCGAGCTGCTTATCGTGGCGCCTGAGAAGCTGGCGGAGGTGGGCGAGTTCGACCCCTCCAAAGAGCGCCTGCTCGAGTACTCACGCCGCTGCTTCCTGGCTCTGGACGACGAGACGCTGCAGAAGGTGCAGGCCCTCAAGAAGAGCAAGCTGCTGCTCCCCATCACCTACCGCTTCAAGCGGTGATCCCGCCGGGGCCTGTACGCCCTGTGCTCCTCCCATCCCACACCACCCCCTCTCGCCCCAGGTCCCCCGGTACAGACCGAGCATCCTTCGCTCCCTCCTTGCTCCCTGGGCTGGAGGGGTCTCATTGGACTAGGCTCAGCTGCTGCCCACAGGCCAGCCCTGACCTCACCGGGTTCCCTTGCTGCTGTCGGGACCCCCGGGCTGACCGGGTGTCCCTCTTCCCGGGGGGGGGGGGTAGGGAGGGTCTGTATATACCCCGTCTCCACCTCTAGCCCCAGGACAGGCTACCCACCCTGTTCCCCTGCCAGGAGCTGCCCACCCACAGTCCTGGACGGACCACTCCCATTCCATGTGAGACAGAGAATTATTCAGAGAATTTAAATTAAAAGAGACGTGAAAATTTGGAATAAACTGGGCCTCAGCCTCTTCCTTAGGAGGGGGCGGCTGTCGCCACGGAGTAGGTGATGGGGCTGGCGAGTTGGCTCCTGGGAACGGGCAGCCAGGAGGAAAGCGGAGAGATTGGGGAGGACAGGGTGTAATTAGCACCCTGGAGATAAGAGGGGGGAGGGGCGAACCAGCTATGCCCCCAGAAACTCGGAGCGGGTGGAGCTCTGAAACGTAAGTGTCCAGATAGCCTGTCCAGACTAGCGGCGACGAGGCCGGAGGCGAGACTCAATGACCTCTAGCCGCGGAGGCCACCAAGGGGACCAGGGGCGGTATGAGTGGATTGCTCCGCCGGCCCGCCAGAGGGCGGAAACGAGACGTCATCGTTTCCCGGAAGTAACATTTCCAACCACGTCTTGTGCCTGCGCTGCAGGAGGAACAGGTACGCCGGCTCACGGTTGCCAAAGCAACCAGGAGAGGACGGCCTAGCTCAACTGTCTAGAATACAGACTACCCCTTCACACCAGGAAAAGAAAATCTCGCGCACGCGCATCGGAAACTTTGGAACCCGTCCCCGAACAGACTTCTACGCAGGCGCAGAATTCCGTTTGTCCCCTCCACTTCCACCCGGCGCAGGCGCATAAAGCCGCGCAGACAACCTCCGCAGCGGCTGTGCGCACCCTTAGCCCTGTTGGCAGCTTTTGTCTCGCCCAACCTTCTCAGGTCTTCCGCGAGACTTAAGCTTTTCGTTTTTTCCATTCTCCCCACCGGTAGAGCCAGGTGCCGAGAACCAGGACCCCGCCCCCTTTTCTATATCCCTACCCGACCCACCTCTACTCCATCCCCCCTCCCTTTTCTGTTCCCGAAGCCGGAAGAAGCCGAAACGGCGACGGAAAAAGCCGAAGCTGCGCCCAATGAGTGAGGCCTTCACGAATAGGTGGCGGAAGGACCCGAAGTTCTTCGACGGGAGGAGTGAACGAGTGGAGTATCCGGAAAGAGCCGAACCTTGGAATCGAGGTTAATCTTTGGAGGGGCCGGAGGGAGAACGCCGGAAACCTTCAAGGACCGAAGTCCGGGACGGTTAGGCTTGTCGGAAGTGGCTAATTGTTTGGACTGAGGCGGTGGAGAAGGCAGGGCAAGTCTGCGGAAGAAGCCAAAGACTAGGAAGGTTTGAGTTGTTGGAAGATGCCGAACCTTTAGCAGGGCCTGGGCGCAGACGGACGCGAAGACCCGCAGAAACTTCCGAATGCTGAGGCGCTGACCTCTGAAAAGTTACGGAGACCTAGGAAGCCGGCTAAACCCTCGCTTCGGGTGTTTTCGGAAGCAGCGGAAGCCGCCGCCTGCCGACCCCTACATCCGCTGTCCGGAAATAGCCGACTCGCTTCGGAGCCAGGCTCGGGGGCGGGGGCAGGGGTAGCTCGCGGGGTGGGGGGGGCCGTAGGGGGCAGGGGGCGGAGCCGGGGCGGGGCTGGGCGGGCTGCCGGGGGCTTGAGTAGGTAGGAGGCGGTGAAGCGCCGGCGGCGGCCGGAAGTAGCCGAAGCCAGCGGCGGAAGTAGCCGAAGCGGCCAGAGCGGGCGGGCGGCAAGGCGAGGCGAGAGCTGCACAAGGCCCTACGCGGCCGCCTCAGCATGTCGGACTTCGACGAGTTCGAGCGGCAGCTTAACGAAAATAAACAAGGTGAGGGCGCCGGGGTCACGCGGCGGCGGTGCGGGCGGGTCCTCACGTCGCTCTTTGCCCCCCGCCATTTTCCCCCTCGCTTCCCTCTCTTGTCAGTACCGCACGACTCCCCCCCAACCCGGTTCCGCGGCGCGCGCCCGGCTCACGTGATCTGGCGTTCCGTCGTGCGCGCGGCGAGTATTAAGGGGGCGACGGTGAGCGGGTCCGCTACGCATGCGCTCATCCTGGCGCCCACGTGGTCCCTGCAGAGGTGGCGCAGGCGGACCCGGCGCGAACGCGCCAACTCTCTTGACGTAGACTTTTTTCCCCCTCTTTTCGATGCTGAGGAGATTATATTAGGTCCCGTAAACGCTTTCTCCCCTGCTGCTTGGCACTTCCGCTTCCGGTCGGGTCGCCGGACCCCAGTCTCCACGCCCCCTTTGTTTCCAAAATGGCGGGGGCGAGGCCGGGCCACCTTTCTTCACGTGGACGGGCAGGGCCGCATTGGGGCCGGGGCCCTTGCTCCCTTCTTCCTTTCCGCGGATTTCTTGGCAACTCGCCGCCAGAGCGCTTTTGCCGCAGCCAGTAGTCGCGGGGCGCCCCAGATCGGCATGTTGATGTTTGTGGACGCTTAAAAAGACAAGAAGTATCTGCGTGCTGCATCCCACGCGCGTGAAGGGGGCTTCTGGCGGGCCCGACAGCCACGCTATGGGGGCATTTTCTCTCCCATCACCCTAACTTGACACACCCCATGTCCTGTTCGGTCCTAAACTCAGGACTCCTGGACTCATTCTCAGGATCCTTCCCGGCGTACAAATAAAGGGACTGAGGCTCTACTCGAGGAAAAGGGATCTGGCTCAGTTGAGTCCTTTTGGGGCAGGTGGGGCAGATACCCCTCCGGTGGTGTCGAGGATTGTGGTGGCTCAGAACAAAGCCCCGGGTCATGCTGATGGATTAGGGATTCAGGGAGAGTCGTTAGACCTATGAAAATTCCCTCTTGTCTCCGTTTTTGGGTTTGAGAGTGAAGAAACTGAGGAGTAGGGAAGGTTTGGGACCTGAGTAACGGGGGTTGGAGGACGGAACGAGGACCCAGGAATTCTTCGAACTCAGGCTGCGGTTGTGTAGGGCATAGGCTGATTGAATTGGGAAACAGTTCCTGGGGAAGAAGTTACATTTACTTAATGCTCAAGGTATGCCTGACTGTCTTAGATGGCTTACCTACTTCTGAGAGCATGGATTTCGGAGTTGAGCATACCTGAGTTCAAAGACATGGTTTGTCACCTAGTAGTTGTGCTATGGCAATGCCTTTATAGCTTTTTTAAAAAAATCTTTTCCCATTGGGTTTTTAAGGGGATTAAAGAGTAATAATAATAGTTGTGAAACTGTGTGCTTACCATGTGTAAGAGGGGCACACTGGTCCTTGTGTGGTTTTTTTTTCTTTTCTGTTTTTGGAGATGGGGTTTTGCTGTGTGGCCCAGTCTGGTCTGGAACTTGGCTCAAGGGATCCTTCCCACTTCAGCCTCCAGAATAGCTGGGATTATAGGTGTTCGACTTGAGCATGATTTTTGTAAGTGGATCCTTGTAATAGCCTTTTAAGGACAAAATGGTTGGTTTCTGTCCATTTATCAGGGAGGAATCTGAGGGTTCAGAAAATCTAAACACTTCTCCATGTTTTAGCTGGTCAAAGACAGTGTTGAGATTAAATAGAGTAACATCTAAAGTGTATTGCATGTAGCTTGCCGTACCCTAAGTGACCAATAAGTGATATTTGTTATTATGAAATTTCAAGCTTTGAAAGGCAGGTGATTGGCACAGAGAGATGATGTTGGAGTTGGAGAAGGGCAGGAAATGTGCTTTTCAAATGTCATTCTGGCAAGTCCTCCCAACATGTGGGTAGAGGAGATATGGTCACCCTGTTTGCAGAAGAGAAAATCAAGTCTTAAAGGTTAAATTACCTTTGTATGGTTTTATGCAACTGGTAAGCAGAAACACTGATACTGATTTTGGGCTCTTGCTGGCTACACTGACAAGTTCAATTATGTTGGGCCGGCAGGTGGAGCTGATGGAGTTGTTCTGTGAAGTTCCTTCATATTTGTTCTGGTTCTTTCAGGTTCTCCTCTGCCAAGGCCTGAGACTTAGCAGGGTCCTTTGCTTGGCGGAGCTGCTTTTGCAAGGTTACCATAGCATAGCAAAGCAAACTTCTTCTCTTTTCTGATCTTTGCAGCATCAGTGTGTAGGACACGGTGCTTGCCATAGGGGAAGCTCTGTCCCAATGTCACCTTGCCTATGGGTCTTTACCTCCGCAGGCCAGCCTCTCTCCCAACTCTTGGCTTCAGTCCCTTCTTCAGCTACCTGTGTCTACAGGGATGTCTTTGTTGGGAGCATCCAGGTGGCATCTCTGCTTCCTCTCTGTGGGTCCCTCCCTCCTTGTCTGTTTCAGAGCCTTAGAAACAGGAAAGCCTTTTGGGACTCATAGTTTGCTCCTCTTCTGGGAGTGGAGCGGGACCTCCACCCACTGCTGGGCCATGTGCTTACCCCACGCTCTACTGAGCTGGCCTGCTGACTCTTCCTCCCCATCCCAATCTTTGAAATTTCTAATTATTATTTTTGGTCTTCTAGGAAACAATTCCATCTTCATTTAGTGGTTCCATTCAGACTCTGTAGTGTTCTGCCTGACCTTTGATCAGGAGTTTGGCCTGGGGCTTAAGTCACTGACAGTGTTTACACTCTGGCTTCACTGTTCTTAGCTGTGTGCCTGTGGGAAAGTCAGGAAAGTTTGTGCTTTCTTATATTTTTCAGTTTTCTTATCTATTATGTGAGCTCCCAGCAGTGTTTTTCCAAAGCAGAAGTGAGGATTAAGTTGCTTAAGTAAAATTAGTTAGCACAGACTTTAGGTGTAAGAAGTATCTCAATATTTGTTATTAAGTTGTTTTCTCTTCCTGGTATGTGTTTTTCCTGAGTCTTAGTAGTTATGGAATTGAGATGCATTTACAAAATTTCATGTTGCATCAGAAAAATATTTGAGATAAAATAGTAGGGGTGAGGTTAAAGTCTGCTTTGACTTCTAACTCCCTCCTCACTCCCTTTTTTTCTTGTGCCCAGGGAACAGCACTCTTAAGGTATAGGTTAAACTATATGAGTGTATGAATGTGTTATCTTTTTGTGTGCATGTGCACCTGATAGATGAGAAATTAGGGCGTTTTTGAATTAGAGAAATACATGAGATGGTGTTTATGAACATTCCCATTTCTCATGGTTTATTCTCCCTCTCCAAGGGCCCATCTCACTTCTTCAGGGGGTGAAGGAGCTGGTGGGAGCAGAGATTTCTGTGGTTTTGCCACAGGACTGCCTTGGAGGCAGATTAGAGGGGTTGAGAGAACAAATCCCCACTTGTGACCCTTCCTGTACTTGGCTTTGAGCGAGCAAGTGAGGCAGGGAGGATCAAATGGTTTAGGATTCAAGTCTGTGTTGGGATTTAGGTCTGGGTGGGGCATCTTTCCCTTTAGTCTGTAAATTCAGAAATAGGCGACTCCCCAGGGGAGGGTGCTCGTGTATTCACCTGGTTGGGAAGGGACGGGTTGAGTTTCCCAGCTTCTTGGGGATATCAGATCCTTCCTGACCCCTGGGCCTGATGGTGGGGCTGGGGGTGCCAGCTGGTTGCAGAGGTCTTTCCTGAGGGGTTGCTGGGTCCCTTCAGGAAAACATCATTGGGTCTCTTGATTCCCCAGCCTCTAGCCCTGCCCCTCTCAGGGACGACCCTGGGGTCAGGCCCCTCAGCCCTCGAGGGGGACCTGGAGCCAGCCTCCTCTGTCTTCTCTGGCTCCCAAGCTCCTCCTGAGCATCCTCAGGTATCTTACACCCCGGGGGCATTTGCAGGCCCCATCCCCCTGGTCCCCTGAGTCCTTGGACTCGCTGATGGACCCAGGAGGCCTGTTTACATCCCTCCCTCTATTGAATCCCTTCCCTTTGGGGGTGGCCTCCCTGGGGCTCGGGACATAAGCCACCAGCGTGCAGGGTGGGCTGGGCCCACATCCTCCCTTTGCTTATCCCTCCCTCTCTCCTCTCACCCTTGCCCAGAGCGGGACAAGGAGAACCGGCACAGGAAGCGCAGCCACAGCCGCTCTCGAAGCCGGGACCGTAAGCGGCGGAGCCGGAGCCGGGATCGGCGCAACCGGGACCAGCGGAGTGCCTCCCGGGATAGGCGACGAAGAAGGTACCAGGGTTTGGGGGCTGAGGCTCAGCCAGTCTAGGAGTTGGGAGTATCAGTGGCCCACGACTGTGCTCAATGGTGGGCCTGTGTAGCTCATCTTATCTTTGTGTATGTCTGGGGTGAGAATCTGCTGCCTGGTCTGTCTTGAATTTAGTTTTTTCTCGTTTCTGGAATTTTTTTCATTTTCTCTGTTGGTAGTACAGGTAGGTTGCTGGGGGCGATAGCTTTTTCTGTCTGGAGATTGGGAATTGATTCTGTCTTTTCCTACGTAAGGGGCTGTTCTCTGTCCCTAACTTTGAGGTTCCGTTTCTTTTTGACTCTGGTTCTCTGTGGGACTGTCTTCAGGGGGGTTGGTCTTTGTCTGCAGTTTTCTTTTTTCCCTGCTCGCAGGAGAAGGGAGTTGGAGTGGGGCTTGGGCTTTCTAGCTCAGGAGTGTCCATTTTCTGTTTCTATAATGCCTCCTTTCTGCTGGGGTCCCTTCTCTGTTCTCTGTCCGGTTAGGCGAGGGAGGGATGGATAGGAGGAAGTCTTGCCTTTCCATCTCTTTCTAGCTACATTGGTCTGTCCTGACCCCTTCCTGCTTTCTTCACTTCCTCTTTCCTGGGGTGGGAGTGTATGGGGAGGGGATGGCAGGGCTGAGGGGGCCTGCTCGCTGCTTGTTCACCTTGGCCCTGCCCTGGCCCTTGGGCTCTGTGCCCTTGGGGGTGTGTGGCATGTGGGGAAGACGAGGGTCTCCAGTCACCCCTCCCCATACCTTTCCCTCCCACCCCCCAGCAAACCTTTGACCAGAGGCGCTAAAGAGGAGCACGGTGGATTGATGTGAGCTTCTCTTCCTGCCCCTTCTACCCTGATGTCCATTCCCTTCACCTTCCTCACACTCTGTGCACCCTGCCCTGCCCATGTCCAGCCCTGGCCTGAGCACGGGGAAACCTTCCTACCTTGAAACCAGGACCCTCCCCAAGCCTGGGCCCAGCCCTCTCCCTCATCTTTTCCCTCCTGGAGACAGTGGAACTTATGTGGTGGTGGGGCTGAGTGGATGCCTGGGGGGGGGGGTCACAGGTCCCCTGTTGGTCAGACTGAGGTTGTCCCGCCCCACTCTCCCCCCGCCCGCCTCCCCCAGTCGTTCCCCCCGCCATGAGAAGAAGAAGAAGGTCCGTAAATACTGGGACGTGCCACCCCCTGGTTTTGAGCACATCACTCCAATGCAGTACAAGGCCATGCAAGGTAGGCCCCAGCTGGGCTGCTTTGGAGGTGAGGGCAGGTGCAGGGTCATGCATGATTCTCTTGTGTTGTCATTCTCCCATGTGCGCGTGCTCGGGAAGGTCACACTCCTAGGGGGAGTTTCTGGCTTCTGCCCTTTTGAAGCTCCCTTGGAGACATGATCTGAGACACTCGTGGGTTGAGGGAGGGATGAGGCCTCTACCTAGACACTGTTAGAAGACATGTTTCTTAGAAGCAGCAGATATTCGGCAGGAGGCCTCTGATACTGGGAAGAAGGTTTTGGAGGACACTGCTGAGATTCTGAGGAGCTTTCAGCTGTGGAGTTTTCAGGGTGTGTGGTGGGTGGTCTTTGGGCTCCAGTCTAATTGCTTGTCCTGATGTGGTTTAATCCTGTTTTCACTCCTTTTGAAGCTGCGGGTCAGATTCCAGCCACTGCCCTTCTCCCCACCATGACCCCTGATGGTCTGGCTGTGACCCCAACACCGGTGCCTGTGGTCGGGAGCCAGATGACCAGACAGGCCCGTCGCCTCTACGTGGGCAATATTCCCTTTGGCATCACTGAGGTACTGCCCTACCCCTGCCCCTCCCCTCTCCCTTGGTCCCTCATCCCATTCCTCCCCTCCCCTCCATTCCCTCCCCAACCTGCACGGGTCAGACTGCTCCTGCAAGACCCCCCGGCCCCCTCCCAGATGGACCGATGGAGTTGAGCCAGCCAGGGGCCGGGCTGGGGGTGGCCCTCTCCCTCCCTCCTCTTCCCTCTCCCATCTCCCCTCCCCCAATCTCCTTCAGCAACCCAGGGATCAAGCACACACATAACCTACCCACGTGTTGGAGAGAGACAGAGAGGGAGACTCGGACACACACATGCACACGCACACGCACATGCACATGCGTACGCACGCTCCCTCCCTCAGTTTTTCCTGACACGCCTCTCATTCTCTGCTGCCTTTCCCCATCCTCTCCCCCACATACCTCCCATGGTCGCTGTTCTTTTATTTTGATCACCCTGACCTCCCCCTTCCCTACCGCTCCTTTCCCCTACCCCTCTCCCCCACCCCTTCCCGTGGCACCCCCTGAGAATCCCGAGATCAAAGAGTTGTTTCCATTTCTCTTTAAAGTGAAATATTGTGGGGCTGAGATCCCTCGTAGCAACAAAAAGTTTGCTACCATCGTCGAAGGCAAGTAAGGTCCATTCTGACTTTCTCAACCTGCACTTTGCTACATTTGATAAACCAGCCCCCGGACTCCAGGGCCAGATTCCTCCACATCACTCTTTTCTCCTCCCCTCCTGTCCCTGCCCCTTCCTCCCCACACTCCCTCCTCTCCCACCCCTGCACTCTTGACTTCCGACCTCCCTCTGCCCTCTCTGCTCCTGCCTGCTGCTCCTTTTCTGCTGACCCCCATTTCTGTCTATGTGTCCACGGGGTGTTACTTCCTATGTGTTCTGTTTCATCTTCTGTGTCTTATGTTTTTTCTTTCCCTGTTGTCATCATTTTTCTCTGTATTTTCTTGAATAATCTCTCCCCTGATTTTTATTTTTTGGGGACCCTGTGGCTCTCCATCTACCCTGTCTATCTTCTGCCCTTGGCCATCTCTCGCTATTGCTTCCTTTCCATTTTCTCTCATTTTCCTCTTATTTTTATTCATACTATTGATCTCTACACCCGCACCCATATTCCACTATTCCTTCCCCTCCTCCTTCCCATCCCCCTTGTCCCTCTACCCTTACCCCAAACCCCTCTGTGTCTCCCTCTCTCACCCTCCCCCTCCTCTCTCCACCTCCCTTTCCCTGCCCCTCCCTGTCTCCTCTTCCCTCTGCAGGAGGCCATGATGGATTTCTTCAATGCCCAGATGCGCCTGGGGGGGCTGACCCAAGCCCCTGGCAACCCTGTCTTGGCAGTGCAGATTAACCAAGACAAGAATTTTGCCTTTTTGGAGGTGAGTTGGGAGGATAATAGGGGTCAGGGAAGTATATGTCTTGTGAAAACCTGCCCCACGGCCCTGCCACATGCCCTTCCTGTGCTGCCCATTTGCACCGGGCTCCTCTGCAATCCATCTTTGCTGCCAGAGTGAGCTTTGGTAGCTCTGCAGATCTGGTGCTACCTCCCCGTCTTTTGTTGTCCCCAAGGTCTTGGGAGGCTTTTTGGGCCTCTGCAAACCTTTAGTTTTGTTGAGACTGTTAAGGTGTCCAGTTTTTTAGTAAGTACTCTTTAACATACTGGCCTTCCTAGAACATACCTTGCCTGTCTCGGGACTTGGCTAGGGTTATTTACTATGCTGACTATTGGTGCTAACTAATTTTTTCTGTCAGTGTTTCTCAAACTGGGAGAGGAGGTGTGTTTTCATTTTATGTTTTATTTTTTGAGATGAGATTCTGCTCCATTTCCCAGGCTGGAGGGCAGTGGCGAATCACAACTCACTGCAGCTTCAAACTCTTGGGCTTAGGCAGTCTTCTGCCTCACGCTCTCCAGTAGCTGGGATAACAGGTGACCGCCCACAATGCCTGGCTAATGTTTTTTTAAAAGTTTTTTGCGGAAATAATGGGTCTTGCTATCAGGCTGTTCTCTTAACTCCTAGCTTCAACCGATCTTCTTGTCTCATCTTCCTACAGTGCTGAGGATGTTGGTTTTTAATTTTCAATTCTTAGTAGACAAATTCATAAAATACAACAAAGATGTTGAAGTGACATTAGCTTGTGGTAAAAGTTTCTAAGGGTCTCTCTTCAGTTGTCTTGTTGCGTCTGCTTTGAGTCACATTGCTGTGGATGGCAGCTTAAATGTTACCTTATCAGAAACACTTCAGTACTGTCACCTTTTCAATGAATTTCCCAGTGACATTCCCTCCCAATACTGTGCCTCTTTGCAGCATTGTCACAGCTTACATTTATATGTTTCACTCCAGTTGGTGTTGGGTGCTGGTGTCTGTAATCACTAGAGTGTGAACTCCTAGAAGCAAGGACATATCTGCTGTCCTTCCAGTGCCCATCACAGGGCCTGCTTGGTACAATGTATTTGCTCACATGAGCGAAAGAAAAGAGGAAATCCTGGTCATATTCAAAGAGGATCATACCAGTCCCTGACCCTCAGTCCTCACAAATGCTTTTCTTTTGTTCAGTTTCGCTCAGTGGACGAGACTACCCAGGCCATGGCCTTTGATGGCATCATCTTCCAAGGCCAGTCACTGAAGATCCGCAGGCCTCATGATTACCAGCCGCTGCCTGGCATGTCAGAGAACCCCTCTGTCTATGTGCCTGGTGAGTGGGCTTTGTCAAGTCCCCTTTTCCCCCGTTCTTGTTTTCCACAGTCCACCCTTCCTTTCTTGAGCCCTGCTGGTGCTCCTTAGGAGTGGGGTCCCCACCTTACCTCTGGTGCTTTTCCACCAGGAGTTTTGGTAAATTCAGAGTATCTTTTAACTTACTAGAAACCTGAGGTGTGGTAGATAACTGGCATGTTCTCGTGTAAGCATGCACCTTGGTGACTTCGTGTGTGTGCGCGCGTGTGTTCCTGATGAGGCTGGAGAGCATCTCCTGTGCCCTTCACAGTAGACTCTGTGTGTTTTAATTCATCGTGATTAGCTTGGTAGCCACCCTTCTTGGTGCTTATTGTCTGTCAGGCAATGTCTTACGTGTGCTCTGTGGATGTTCTTTATGGTAGTTTAAAAGTTAGGGCAGGAGCCAAACCTGCCCACCAACCCCTCTTACCCGAGCTTGTCTACACCACCTTGTCCCTGTTGCACCTGGGGAGATGCAGCAGCTAGGGTGGGGGGAGGTGTACGTGGGTCCGGGTTAGGTTTCTGGACCTAACATTGCTTCTGTTACCAGGCCTGGGGCTCAACTATGTTGAGGACAGTGGGGTGCTTTGGCAGGAACTCAGCCAAAGGTGATGGCAGCCACAAGCTCCTGGGGGGTCCACTGGGGCATTTCGAAAGAGCTTTGCAGTTGAAGAGATGACATCCTGCTGGGTCAGGCTTGAGTCCATCTTTGCCTCATGCTGTTTCTACGCCACACTCTCTGCCCCAAGCCATCTCTTCCCCACGTGGGCCCTGCAGAGTCACTTTGCCTCATTCCTACCTGATGCTTGGCACATCCCTGCTGAGTGGGACTGTCAATTGATTAGAGGGGTAGTCTGAGCCTCTGGGAAGGGTCCCTTGAAGTTGTCACCATGTAATTGTGGGGACTTGTGTGCCCATTCCATATTAAGTATATACTTGGCATGAATTGTGCTCATGCACATGCCTTGTACGGGGCAACAGTGTTTTCCCCGTCCTACTGATGCAGACACTTGGGGCCCTTGGAGCCTCGTTGGGTGCAATTAAACCTTGAACTATGAGTCCCCACTCTCACTGAGACATGAGCAGTTGTTAACAGTCCTTAGCATGCTGAGCCACCTGTGGATAGTCATGGCTGAGCGTGGACTCTGAAGGGCCACCTTTTTCCTGTCTTTGAGGTGTTCTTTACCTCAGTTGACACGTTTTTTACCTTGGAGAGCATTGTGTATTATGTTGAGGGATCATGGCCTGATGGGGACCTGTCCGTGCCCCAGGTTACTTGTGTGTGTCCTAGTGGCACACAAACTGGGTCTCCGAAGGTCTGCATGGCCCCACTCTGATGGGGTTCACCTCTGATGGTTGAACTGGCTAGGTTGGTTCCTATAGCTTTAGGGTGCTGGCAGGTCCAGGGTAGAGGATGGGACAGGGTACACACAGGCAGAAGTGAGGGCAGAGGGTGGAGGGGTGCTGCCTCTTCCAGGGGCACAGCCACTCAGCTTCTGAGCCCCTTTCCCATTTCTTGTCTAACCTGTTCTTTCCCAAGGTCAAGATAGAGGTAGGATGAGGCCATCAATGCCCACGGGGGACAAGGGCTGCAGAGGAAGGAAGGGGCTTAGGTCTAGGCTTTGAACTTGGGTGTCGCTGGAGGGGCACTGGCGCTTTACGCAGCTCACATTTGACAGGAGGCTCTGAGAATGACCTGATAGATTTGTGAAGCCAGTGGGAGTCAGGTTGAATCATGTACCATCCCATTTGGCTGGCACTTATTTGTGAATCCTGCTTTCATTGGTTTGGAGATGTTAAACTCAGCCAGTGTGATGTCCCTGTGGACATCAAATCCAATGTCCCAGCCACAGCCAGCATCATTCCTGAGATGATACCAGGTGACAATGGGAATGCTGCTCTGAGATTCCTCAACTTATGCCACCCCCGTGAGGGCATACTCTCCTTATAGGGGTTTGGATGAACTGTGTCAACGGGGAGACTGACCTGTGTGGTGGTTGGTGAAAGGCACCCTGAGGGGTGAGGAAGCAGGTCCAGAGCCAAGGTGACTTGCCAGGGTCACACAGTAGCAGGTGACAGGGGTATGAATGTAGGTCTTTTCCTCCCTAGTCGTCTGGGGGGCTGCTTCTGTTTTGAGATCCCTCTGAGGCTTGGCAGTCCTGGGAGGTAACAGTGCCTTCTCTTAGTGGGTTACCATGATGTGCCATTGCCCGTGGTCTTCTTATCAGACCTGTATAGGGAGGAAGGGTATGTGGTGCAGCCCCTCCTACCTCCCTTTCAGGGAGTGACAGGGTCCCCTGATAAGGGGCTCTCCCTGTAGACAATCTGCCAGGTTTGTAGGAGATGACCTTGTACTGAAATTGAAGTTCTTTTATCTCTCTCTGTCCTTAGGAGTTGTGTCCACTGTGGTCCCTGACTCTGCCCACAAGCTTTTCATCGGGGGCTTACCCAATTACCTGAATGATGACCAGGTAACACCTTTGCCTCCTTTCCAGCCCCTCCCCAACCCTGGTGCCCACCCATCCCTGATAGATTCTCTGCCTGGGGCAGGTGAAAGAACTGCTGACATCATTCGGGCCTCTCAAAGCCTTCAACTTGGTCAAGGACAGTGCCACAGGGCTCTCCAAGGGCTACGCCTTCTGTGAGTACGTGGACATCAACGTCACAGATCAGGTGAGTCCCAGCTCCCCCAGCCAGTTGCCACATCTGCCCCTCCCTAACCTGTACTGTTTCCAAGCTGAGGTGTCCCCTCAGGGGATGGGGCGGGAGGCAGCCAGCCTGAAGCAGCATCCTACGTGTTGGGCTCTCCTGTTGCCCTTGGTTTCAGTTGTTTCCAGGCTCTTAATCCCTTTTGTCTTCCCATCTTCCCCACCAATGCCCTGGCTTGGGGGGAGGTATGGTGTCCTGGGCCTGACCCACCTCTCCCCTGCACCGCCTCCCATCCTCCACACACAGGCCATCGCAGGGCTGAATGGGATGCAGCTGGGGGATAAGAAGCTGCTTGTCCAGAGGGCAAGTGTGGGAGCCAAGAATGCTACGCTGGTGAGCCCCCCGGCACGTCATCTTCCATTGGCTAGAGGGACCCTGGGGGTGGGAAGGGGCTGGTTGGGGACAGGTTCTCCTGAGCTCTGCCTCAGCTTTCACAGGAGTGAGGAGGGATTTTGGGGGGTGGGGGGTGTACAGTACAGGGGAGGAGTATGCAGAGTGCTCAGGTGGCAGGCCAGCCTCTCCCCAGGTGGGTGTCTGAGGGGCGCAGGCTTGAGTAGAGGGAGGCTGAGCCTGGACCCCCTGTGACACCCCTGTTCCTGCCCCACAGAGCACCATCAATCAGACACCTGTGACCCTACAAGTGCCGGGCCTGATGAGCTCCCAGGTGCAGATGGGCGGCCACCCAACAGAGGTCCTGTGCCTCATGAACATGGTGCTGCCGGAGGAGCTGCTAGATGATGAGGAGTATGAGGAGATTGTAGAGGACGTGCGGGATGAGTGCAGCAAGTACGGGCTCGTCAAGTCTATCGAGATACCCCGGCCTGTGGATGGCGTTGAGGTGCCCGGCTGTGGAAAGGTCAGGGTGCCCCAGGCTCCGCACACGCTCCTCCCCTGCCTCTTCTCTGTTGCCTCTCCTCTGGTCTCCTTCCCTTTGAAGAAGGCATTTGCTTGTATACACTTAAGTGCGCCTTGGGCCTGTCTGGGCGATATGGGTGACCCAGAGTGGTGTATGGCCTAGTGGAGGCCTGGGCCTGAACGTGAGGCAGAAGCTGGGAGACACAGCTGCTGTGGCTTAGGAGCAACTTTGATTCAAAACTTGGCCCGGTCTCTTGTCATGTGACTTTGTGTAAGTGGTTTTGCCTTGTCCGTGTATGGGGGAAGTCCTAGAAATACAGTCACTCCCACTGGTGTCTCCTGTGTGTCATATGCTCTGCTGAAGCCGCCCTGAGTTCTGCCAGTACTGAGCCCCTTCATGGGAGAGTTGAGGTGCAGAGGTGATGGGGCATGTAGGTGATGGTTTGCATAGGTAGGTGTCAGGTTCTTGTGCTCTGATTTCCTGGCCCATTAGGTCAGATCTCTGTTCGTCTCTGGTGTCTTGCTGGCTGTGGTCACCTCATGTTGTGCTCATGAGGTGGTGAGGCCGATGACCTGCACCTTTCTTCCCTTGCTGGATGTGTTTGTGAGATTTCTGTTGTGGCAGGCTCTGACCTGGAAGCTGTGCGTTCAGCATTGAACAGAGAAGCTGCTCTTGGCCTTGACCAGCAGAAGTTCTGGGGATATAGCTGTGAGCCAGCACATGTGGCACCTGAAGTGGTTGGGGGCAGCATTTCTGAGAGCAGTCGTCAGACAGTGTGGTGAGGGTCAAGAGAGGTAGCGAGTGGGGAAGGAAATGGTGGGGCAGGATGAGGAGGGCCTGGGGGGCCGTGTGGTCTCTGAGAGATGGGAAGGCAGCTGGCAGGTAGAAGTGGGCTGGGAGCACAATTAAGTCATAACCTGGGCCCTGCCTAGCTGAGCCTTGCAGGGTAGGATATGGATGAGCAGGGGCTGGTCAGGAGCTAGCAGAGTCAGTGTTTTAGAGTGGTGGAAGAGTTAGTTTTGTCAGAGAGAAGGCTGGGTGGGGACAGCCAGGTTGGGAAAGGCCTTGTTAATTCATGGTGAGGGGCACCCAGCAAATTCTCTCAAGGGGCTCTGAATCCTCTGGCTTGTGCTTTTGATGAGGTGCCCGTTGCAGAAAGGTCAGGCAGTGCTCCTTGTGGCTTCTCCTTGGAGCAGTTTTTTTTTTTTTTTGAGACTGAGTCACTGTGTCGCCTTGGGTAGAGTGACAAGGTGTCGCAACTTACAGCAACTTCAAACTCTTGGGCTTAAGCGATTCTTTTGCCTCAGCCTCCCAAATAGTTGGGACTACAGGCATCCGCCACAATGCCTGGCTATTTTGTTGTTGTTGTTGTAGTTATTGTTGTTTAGTAGGTCCAGGCCGGGTTCAAACCCACCAGCCCCAGTGTATGTGGCTGGCACCCTAGTTGCTAAGCTACAGGCGCCTGTGGTCATAATTTTTAGGTGATTTTGGCTGTTAGGAAAGTGGATGAGGGGGGTTTCTTGGAATAATCTGGGTGAAAGGAGGTGATCTGATTTTAAAGCAGCAGCAGGGATGAGAGAAGTTGATGGATTTGAGGAATCTGTAAAGTGCCCTTCATGTGATCAGTTTGAGTCTCCAGGGAGGTAAAGGAAGGTCCATGACCAGGTGTGGAATGGCAGGTAGCATGTGAGGATGATGAGCACTTTGCGGGGCGGGAGTGGGAGTGGTCAGAGTGGGGCCAGAAGGCTTTGGGGTTCCTGAGACACCCAGTAGAGATGTCCAGGAAGCAGTGGGGGTAGACGGGTCTGTGTTCCAGTATAAGGGCTGAGGGACACTATGATGTCATTGAGAAATCAACCTTCCTTTTGATGTGGGACTATATGAGCTTGTCCAGGCAGACAGGGCTGGGGTGGCAGGGTGCCCAGAGAGGTGAAAAGAACCCAGGGAACCTAGGGGTGTTGGTAGAGAAGGGGTGTGAGGAAGCGGGCTAGCAACGGCTATTACGTCTTCTCTTCCTTGAGCTCTTCTCCACCCCATGTGTCCCCTGCTCTGGGATGGAATGCCTGGTGAAGCAGGGGCTGAGTGAACACTTCTTAGGAAGAAAGGATGGTGAGGCTTTTATCATCAGCTGACCTATTGGACTTTTAAAATCTGTTGTTTTTTTTTTTTTTGAGATGAGACTCAAGCTGTCACCCTGGGTAGAGTGCCATGGTGTCATCATAGCTCACAGCAGTCTCCAGTTCTTGAACGCAGGCAATCCTCTTGCCTTTGTTTTTCTATTTATTTAGTAGAGATGGGGTCTTGCGCTTGCTCAGGCTGGTCTCAGACTTGTGAACTCAAGTGATCTACCCACCTCAGTCTCCCAGAGTGCCACAGTGGTGCCCTGCCTCAGTTTTGATCTTAAGCTTTTCTTTTTTTTTTTTCTTTTTTGAGGAAGCCTCAAGCTATCGCCCTGGGTAGAGTACTGTGGTGTCACAGCTCACAGCAACCTCAAACTCCTGGGCTCAAGCAATTCTCTTGCCTCAGCCTCCCAAGTAGCTGGGACCACAGGCGCCCGCCGCAGTGCTTGGCTATATTTTGGTTGTAGTTGTCATTGTTGTTTGGCCGGCCTGGGCCAGATTCGAACTTGCCAGCTCTGGTGCATGTGACTGGCGCCTTAGCTGCTTGAGCTACAGGTACTACCCAGATCTTAAACTTTTCATTATGGATCTTTAAAACAGATAGAGACTGGTAGTGATGTGATTTTTGTATCACATGATAGTATAGATGGTAGTGTTACAGTGCTTCATCATTAGCTTTAGGTTAGCAATAGTCTGTTCTTAATTTATATTCATCTTATCCCCTTTTCTGTATTTTGCTTATAATACAAGAGCCTTAAGCTGTTGCCCTGGGTAGGGTGCCATGGCATCAGAGCTCACAGCAACCTCCAACTCCTGGGCTCAAGCGATTCTCCTGCCTCTGTCTCCTAAGTAGCTGGGACTATAGGCGCCTGCCACAATACCTGGCTATTTTTTGGTTGCAGCAGCTGTCATTGTTGTTTGGCAGGCCTGGGCTGGATTCAAACCCACCAGCTCAGGTATATGTGGCTGGTGCCTTAGTTGCTTGAGCCACAGGTGCCAAGCCAAGAATTATTTCTCTAATTTGTCAGTTACTTACATTTGGGGTTAACTCTTTGCTGTGCATTGCAAGATGTTTAGCTTATTCCCAACCTATTCCAACTAGATGTGGGAGGCCCCACAACCTCCTCCCCCTTTGTGACAACTCAGAATCTCTCAAGACAATACATTTGTCCCTAGTTGAGGACTACTTCTCTAACCAGATAACCTTTCTTTAAAAAATTTTAAAGCCACTATACCATTATTATATTAGCAAAATTAACATTATTTCTTTCTGGCTTGGCGCCTGTGGCTCAAGCGGCTAAGGCACCAGCCACTTACACCTGAGCTGGTGAGTTCGAATCCAGCCCTGGCCTGCCAAATAACAATGATGGCTGCAACCAAAAAATAGTCTGTGTTGTGGTGGGTGCCTGTAGTCCCAGCTACTTGGGAGGCTGAGGCAGGAGACTTGCTTGAGCCCAGGAGTTGAAGGTAGCTGTGATCTGTGATGCCATGGCACTCTACACAGGGTGACAGCTTGAGGCTCTGTCTCAAAAAAACATTTCTTCATTGTATATATAATCCATGTTCAAATTTACTGTCTCAAAAATAACCTTTTTATGGTTAGTTTGCTTCATTAATGATCCAAACAAGAGCCCCATGTTGAATTTGTTTACAAACTTCCAATTTATCAGTTGTATCTTGCTCCCTCTCTTTTGTAAGCTGTTTCATTTGTTGAGAAATAGGGTCATGGGTCATTTGTTGTATGGAATTTTCCATGTTGAAATAGGCTCACTGTATCCACCTTCTCCATTTTCATATAAATTGGTGGTTCAAGTGATTAGGAGCTTGAGTAGATGAATGTTCAGATAACTTTTTTTCTCTTCTCAACCTGGGTTTCAATCCTAATTTCTGAGATCCCTGTCCATCTTGTCTTTCATCTTTTGTTTGGTTGGAGTGCGTGACTCCCTCCAGGTGGGTCCGGTAGTACCCCATGGTGCTTGGTACATGGTATTTCAACACAAAGTACCCAATGTACGCTGGGTGCAGTGGCTTATCCCTGAAATCCTAGCCAAGGTGGGTGGATTGTTTGTGCTCAGGAGTTCCAGACCAGCCTGAAGAAGAGTGAGATCCTGTCTCTAAAAATAACCAGGCATTGTGGTGGGTGTCTATAGTCCCCAGATACTCAGGAGGCTGAGGCAAGAGAATCACTTCAGCCCTAGAGTTTGAGGTTGCTGTGAGCTATGATGCCAGGAGACTCTACTGAGGGCAACAAAGTGAGACTCTATGTTGAAAAAAGAAAAAAAAGAAGTACCCAATGGTGGCTGGTGCAGGGTAGACATTTAACACATGTGTCCCGTCTCCTCCCAGTAGCAGGCCCTCATCTCCCAGCATCTGCCCTGTTTAGCTCAGTTGACTCTCAGGCATGATTATGTTCTCTGTGTGCCTGTGAGGTCTTCTGTTCTTTTATCTGTGCTCTCTTGTTTTTATACTGAAGGACGTTTGGGTGAACACTGCCAAATCTGCACTAATGGTCCTTTTCTAGTCTGTGGTGAGGCTCTCTTTCCCTCCCTGTCACTTTCTTTGTTGAATTCTGGGCCTGGCTGGTTGTTGGAGATGAACCTTGTTCACAAACCTGCCTCTTGTTCCCTACAGATCTTTGTGGAGTTCACCTCTGTGTTTGACTGCCAGAAAGCTATGCAGGGCCTGACGGGCCGCAAGTTCGCCAACAGAGTGGTTGTCACAAAGTACTGTGACCCCGACTCTTACCATCGCCGGGACTTCTGGTAGAGGCGGGCAGGGGAGGGTGGGGGCAGGACTGGCTGGGGGCTTCTTCCTCCTCCGGTCCCCCTTTTCCCTCTCTGAAGATGATGGGCAGGAGTGACAGCCGAATGACAGCCGGCAGCAACTGGAATGGCAGCAATTAGGGGTGGGGGGTAGGGGGGTGGGAGGTTAGGGCAGGGAGGGGACTGGGGAAGTGTGCACACAGGCCCACTCAGACACACGCACCCACACAGACACAGAGGGAAGGGGTTGGGATGGGGTGCACAGTAGGGTGGGTAGGACCCCCATAGCCCCTCCCAAAACAGCCTCTTCTCCCTTGGACCCCCTTCTCCCCTTCCCCATGGTAGGAATATAGCGTGTTTATATTTTATGGCCAAACTATTTTGAATTTTGTTGTCCGGCCTTCAGTGCCCAGCCCTCACTTTTACCAGGACCACAGCTCCATTCCTCTGGCCTCTGGTCCTCTCTGACCCCCTGGTTTCTTACATAGTTGACTGTGTCTTAGTCTCCCCGACCTCCGCCCAGTCCAGTGGCTCCTGTCCCTCTCCTCTCTGTGGCAGTTTCATATTTGCTAAGACGAATTTGCTCATTAAACATTTTGTTGTATTTTATTTTATGGAACTACGCTGTGTCCACTGTGTCCGGCCACTCCCTTTCGGTGCTGGTGGGCGGTTTCCTTTGGAAAAGTGCGAGCTGACGCTCCCGCTTGGGAGGGTGCGCTGGGACCCCCGGGCATACCTGCGGGCCTCGGAGGGCCGGCCCAGGAGGGTGCGGGCAAGGTGGGATCCCGCACCGTCCGGGGAGGGTGGGCGGCTTCGTGTGATCTGGCGGTCACGGCGTGGGCAGACTGCGGCCCCGGCGCGCACTTCCCTTTTAGTGATCCTCATCTTCGGTAGTCCTCCCGCACCTCCGGGGTCTCAGTCGAGCGCCGCAGCTGCGGGCGGAAGTGATGTCAGGGCGCCTAGCAACGGGCGCTCGCGCGCCGGAAGTGATGCACCCCGGCCAGGTCAGGCAGCCGAAACAAGGGCGGCTGGGCCAGGCGCGGCGCTGAGGGCGGGGTGCGGCGCCACTTCCGCTTCCGGTCCGTCGCCTCCTTCGGTTTCCTCGTCCTTTTGGCGGCTCCCCTCCCCCGCCGGGCTATCTGCGCCCCTCCCGGGCGCCGGGGCGGCGGGGCCGTCGGCGTCCGGCCCTCCTTGCGTCCGCGCGCCTCCGACTTTGCTGCTCTCGGCTCGGTGCGTGCCCCCGACACCGAGGCACAACGGGGGCAGGGGGCTGACCGCCATGACCCCCTGCATCCTGGCGTGACGGGGCTGAGGTGAGCGCAGGGCTGGGGGCGCTGGGTGGAGCGCGGATGTCTGACCCGCCCTGAACACCCAGGCCTGGGCTGCAGTGCGCGCGGTTCCGGCCGGGCCTCGAGATCTGGGTTTTAGTCGTCCCTGTCGGCCTTTTTGTCTGTGCACCTAGGTTGGCCCCGACTGCCCCCGTGTCTCTGTTGGTCTCTAAGTCTCGCGTCTCTGTATCTGCCAACGTCTCTACGTTTCGATGGTCTCTGCCTGTGCGTCTGTTGCTCTATTTCCTTGTTTCGGTGCTTTTACAAAAGGATTTGGAGATACGAGTGTTCCTGTGTGCCTGTCCCTGCTCTCTTTCTCCTTATGTCTCTATGTCTAATTGTTAGCATTCTGTCTGGACTACGTGTATCTCTCTGGGTTTCCATGTCTTCATTTCCCCAGGTAACTCTTTCCTGTCCTCACCGGACACCCCTCTACTTCTGGTGCACATCCTCCCGCTGCCCAGTCTAAGCATTTCAGTCTTGTCTCCTCACCTATCACTAATCTGAAGTTTCTTTCCAGCTGTCTGTTGCTTAGTTTAGGATCTGCCACTTCCTCCGGGTTTCTTAGTCTCTGGTGTGGTCGCCAAGAGCTCCAACCCTAGACTCAGAGGTCCTGCTGCTAGCTAGTTGTGTGATATTTGCCAGGTGATTTCTGTCTCCAAACCTCTCAGCTCCCTAAACCAGGCGTCCTCAAACTTTTTAAACAGGGGGCCAATTCACTGTCCCTCAGACCGTTGGAGGGCTGGACTATAGTTTAAAAAAAACCCCTATGAACAAATTCCTATGCACACTGCACATATCTTATTTTGAAGTAGAAAAACAAAACGGGAGCAAATACAATTACACCGCCTCATGTGGCTCGCGGGCCACAGTTTGAGGACCCCTGCTTTTAAAATGGGTGCATTCATCATTGCTACATTGTAGCAGCCTTGTGTTTTTAAATCCAGATAATGCTTATAAAGTGCCTAACAGTGTCTGGTATGTAGCAAATGTGTAATTACTGGGAGCTCTGGTTTTTAGTGTTACAGTACTTAGAAATTTTCTGTTTTATACAGTGTTAGATATTTGTCATTTGAGTATCTCTTGGAGAATTTTGCCATATCGTTTGTATTCTGTTTATTCTAATAATTTTCTTTGAGTCAATTTAATTCAAAAAAGTCTCATTCTAAGCAATATCTGATCCTAGCTTTGATGTCCTAGTTGTGTATTTTTTCTAACACACTTCAAATAAGTACACATACTAAGATAGCACATCTTCCGCCACCCGTTTGGAAATGTCTTGTTTTTTTCTCTGATAATAATAACAGCCAGTGTTATTGAGTGCTGACTTATCTGTGGGGCACAATGCCAAGCACTTTATGTACCCATCTTGTTTAATCAACAAGCCTGCCAGGTAGGAATTCTTTCTTTCATTTCAGAGTTGAGCAAACTGAATCTCAGGGAGGTTTGCTCCTCTGGTAGCTGACGTGGTCAGGATTTGAACCTAGATTTCATGCTCTTTTCCATTATATCCCATTTTTCTCAGTCCTAGGGCTCTTCGTGTCCTCCTGCCTCTTACCATGTTTTTTTAATTTGTTTCTTATTATGTCTGTCTGTGTCACCGAATCTCTGGATTGATCTTTCTCCCTGGGTTTTTCTGTGTCTCTTTCTGTCCATGTGTCTGTCTCATTTCTTGTCACTCATCTTTTCTTTCTTTTTTTTTTTTTTTTAACTAAAACAGTTAACAATTTTATTTTCACATTTCACAATACAAATGAAAACTGCCCCTTTTTTGGTTTCACTTCTTCCCTTCAAAACTATTCTTACTCTCTAATAAGAAGGGGGAGCAAGTTTTCCTTATCATGCT